>JAYESA010000002.1:35834837-36129837 GCA_036927795.1 Iris macrosiphon | reverse complement strand
TTTTGCTTATTCTGGGAACGTTGGTGATGTTTATTTCAGCATTCGAAGACGTTCTTTCTGAGGCCATAGTTTCTGACTTTTGGTATTTGATATCTGGACGTTACATTTTGCAGCTCTCTTGTCAGACAAGTATACCTTGCCTTATTGTACTGTTTAAATTCAGTTATTTTTAGTTACATATTTATTTATTTTAATATTATATAAATGTGCGTGTCCGAGAAAACTCGGGTGCAGTCAATGAAGGCGTTGACGTTAGGACTTGTGTCTGACCTAGTGTCTAGTAGACCCACCTAAAGTTGTGGAATTATTGGTATGACTCCCCAGGCCTTGACACGTATTATTACACGTCACAGAGTGAGTTCATGAAGGGACGCGTGCCTCATGTACGACTGGCCATCAGTGTGATCTACACGTGTAACGGTATTTAGCTTAGTTGTTTATACTATAGAGACTTGCATCATAGTACGAGATGTCCACGTCGTGTTCACGACTTGTATATCTATATTGGGCGGGGAGGATGACTAGTAGGCGTATGGGACACCTACCTCTTTTATACAAATACCACACTCGACGGAGTGATACGGAAGTATATTTATATTACAGATACCACGTTCTTTAGAGTGTTGGACGTCACTTATTATTTTTGCAGATACCACACTCTATAGAACGTTGGACATTATACTATTTCAGATACCATGCTCCTCGGAGATGGACGTTATCATGCGCCCAAGTATTAGGGGGCATATGTGTCATATACTAGCCAGTCATGTCGATTGGTGATTTACGTCAGCATATGTCTAGCCTACACTTTCCTATACGTACTAAGTTGTTCTCAAATTACATTCACTTAGATTGGTTAGCACAACCCCCTTTATTTATTCAGTATTTACTTTATGGCATGCTTCTATGTATCTTGTTATGTCCCTCTGAGGACCTGGTCTCTTTCCAGGTATAGATGTTCATGAGTATTCGCGGGAGCGCAGATCCGGATAGGCTACTTATATTGAGGTCTTCTCTTCGAGCCTCGTGATTGTTAGACTTTGTACTTATATGGTATTTATCTTGTTCATTTTATATTCTATATCGGCAGTAGATTTGTTTCCATCCGACTGTCACCTTTAGACACTTTATTTTGAGATCTAGTTACATGGTTATTGGTTATTCATTTATATTTGATTTCTGTGGATAAGATTTAGATTATACCCTGTGACTTGTGATAGTTTTACCACTTGTGAATTATTGTTCATTATACAGTGTAGACACGTATTATGGTTTCCATATATTGGAGTTGCCATATACATGCGGCTGGCATGCTTACGTGTCCTAGTCCTACGTATTTATGGGACTGGGGCGTGACATGTTTTTAGTGCTGGCCCATGCAGGTCAGAGCATATTGTCTCAATTACGTTACTGTACCGAGCAATCCTGCACCTAGGATTAGAGTATAGGATCTCATCCATAATTGACTATGACTTATCTTCTTCCGGTCTATCATATTTACATAATTGTATCCTGCTTGATTCATGTGCTTCCCTGATAGTTTCTTGAGTATATCCCCTGCTAGAATATAGGAATCCCTGTTGATAGGATGATACTTATGGTAACATTCCTATTACGAATACAACTAGAGTATTGATAAATCACTAAGTTTAGGATACTTAATGAACCCTAGCCTTCCGTATTACCTAATAAACCCTACCATCACTTACCTATAGATTAATTTACCAATATCCCTTGATGTATTTATGTATGACTTGAGAGTAGTATAAACACTACTAGGATTAGTTTAAAATTTGACCATAGTGTTTGACCCTAGTATTTAGGAACCAATAGAATCCAAGATTAAACATTAGGACTCAACCTAACTTTTCATGGTAAGATAGTACTAGAGAACTAAAACTTTAGCACCTTATCTTATAGTAGCCGAACAGTATCTTAGGAAGCCAAAAGGAATGACTAGAATATTCCCTTGGTCATACCTCGAACACAGAGATTAGTATACCACTTTCCTCTTAAAGAAACCATGAAATTATCTAGAGTCTTCTATTTAGTTTTATGACTTGTTCCTCTAAACCTTTAGCGCTCGCCTTTGTGCAACGACTAAATTATGTTCTTCTTCTCCTCCTCATCTTTCGATTCGTGTCACCTAAACTTTTTGATTTTTGGCCAAGTAATTTTATCTTATGTTAAGGATATATAGTTTGCTAGGATTATAGTTGTAATCTTGAACTTGGAATTATGTACTTGGTAGATAGAACTTGATAGTTTGAGTTGTTCTGTTAGATTGTGATCTGATTATTCTTAGTTTAAATCATGTAACTTGTACCCCACCTCAATATAGGTTATATTCCCTTTTCCCTTGAGGTCAGTAACTTTTTCATTCTTACTATAGATACTTGTTCTATAAGCACAATAATTAAGACTTAAGACGGCCATCACCTATATAATGCAATAGGAGACCTTAATGAGTACCAAGACCTTTACCTCGTATACCCTAACAAGAGTTCTACTTCATTTACCAGGACCAGGATATTTTGTAGAAACCCCTAAGTAGAAACCCCTAAAGACAGTTGCAGTATTAGTTTATTATTTTAAGTTGGATAATATGACTTACAACCTGGTAACACCTAGTCCTCTTGACTCATTATTGTAATATAACTGATCGACATTAACTGTATACTAGCATAAGACGATATTGTTTATTAAGACTGTAGAACTTAGAGGCCCATACCCCTATTTGGTCCACTAACGACTTAGACCAGGAGTTAGTATGACTCCTGTAGATATTGTAAAGTCTTATCTTTTTGTGAACTTAAATTATTTTGTAATTTCTCTCATCATAATCTAGCGTACTTAAATTTGCTGTACTACCTTGACTTATGCTGCTATTATAGCCTAGTTTTGTAAGCTTATTCTTTATCAAGCTTGTTCATGATATATGTATTATTGGAGTACTACACTAATATATTTCAGAATTAGTGTATTACGGTCTGAACAACCATAGTGCGCTTGGTTCACCCTTTGCATAACTACTCTACGTGGATTAAGATATATAGCGATTAGTAGACGAATGTACTTGCCCTCTAGATATGTCTGAGCATATCGTATCGCTACATAACTGTGCTGATACGAATATGTGAATAGGGATTACCAAAATAGCATTTCAATCCACAACTGCCTTGGCAATTCCCAATTGAATTATTTAAACGCCTTGATCCCTACACTTCTAATCTATTACCTCCCCGTTGAACTCTTGATTATTGTTTTTCGTCTTCCCTTATTTCGGAAAGACGAAACCTCGTACTTAGTATAAGTACGAAAAGTGTATTGTTTCTGTAGCCATTTTTGTTTGTTTCTTGGGAGATTACCAAACTCTATTATTAGATTTGATTTCAGTTTAAAACTGTGCTATCTTTAGAATGACCTTCGCTACCTACCTATATTTTATTTTATTACTTTCCTGATACATGCATCACTATGACAGCATAAAAAATTTTGCCTCATAACTTTGGTCAAGTTCAGAACTCAAGTGTTCTGATGAAGAATGTATTATTTTGCTATCAGGAGTCTAAATAGATTTTACCTGGATGGACAATTGACTGACTCCTGAATGGATAGTAGCACCTATAAACCGGTTGACTTGTAAGGATCAAGAATTCATATGGACCGACGAGTGTCAAGCCACTTTCGAGGAATTGAAGAAGCGACTGACCACAGCACTAGTATTGACTATTCCATCAGGATCAGGAGGTTATGTGATCTACAGTGACGCATCAAGGAAAAGTTTGGGATGCGTATTGATGCAGGATGGCAAGGTGATTGCATATGCATCTAGACAGTTACGAGTGCATGAGAAAAATTTGGAACTTGCAGCCGTTGTATTTGCTCTGAAGCTATGGAGATATTACTTATATGGGGAAAGAGTGAAGATCTATACAGACCATAAAACCCTCAAGTACGTCTTCACGCAGAAGGAGTTAAATATGAGGCAACATCGATGGCTTGAGTTGATGAAAGGTTTCGAGATAGAGCTACATTATCACCCAGACAAGGCTAACGTTGTAGCAGACGCGTTAAGCCGGAAGCCAGCAGCTTATTTCTTGACAGCACAGAGAGAATTATAAGAGGACTGGCAAGAGCTTGGCATTGAAGTAATTTTACCCGGAGCAGATGGGACATTACGATGGGGTGGTCGTCTTTATGTTCCAAATGGAGAGATTCGACAGGAGCTGATGACAGAAGCTCATAGTTTGATATATTCTATTCATCCTGGAGACACCAAGATGTATCGTGACTTACGGCAGCAGTTTTGGTGGCATAGAATGAAAAGAGAGATAGCTCACTTTGTAGCTAAATACCTGGTATGTCAGCAAGTAAAGACGGAGTACTAGAGAACAGCAGGAGTATTGCAATCATTTTTGATTCCAGAGTGGAAGTGGAAGCACATCACTATGGACTTTGTCACGGGTTTTCCCAAAGAGTCCAAGTGGAAGAGATACCGTACGGATAATAGTGGACCGACTCACCAAGTCAGCACATTTCTTATCTTTTAGAGTTGGCCAGTCTACCGAAGCTTTAGCTGACTTATGTATAAGACAGATCGTAAGATTGCACGGTATACCAGTCAGCATTATATCATAAAGGGATTCATGTTTCACATCGCACTTTTGAAGGAGCATGCAAGAAGGTCTTGGAACTCGTCTGAAGATCAGTACATCTTATCAACCGCAGACATATGGGCGGTCAGAGCATACTATTTAGACTTTAGAGGATCATGGGAGGACCACCTATATCTTGTGGAGTTTTCTTACAACAATAGCTATCAAGCGGGTATCCAGATGGTTCCGTTTGAAGTATTGTATGGAAGAAAGTGTAGGTCTCCTGTGTGTTGAAGTGGCGTAGGAGAACGTCAGATTCTGGGACCAGAATTGGTGGTCAACACCGTAGAGACAGTTAAGAAGACACAAGGACACTTGCGATCAGCGCAAGACAGACAGAAACAGTGGGCAGACCTTCATCGTCGTCCATTGGAGTTCAAAGAGGACGATCATGTCTTCTTGAGGATATCACCTACCAGAGGCACCGTTCGATTCGAAGGATGTGGCAAATGGAGTCCAAGGTATATTGAACCATTTGATGTGCTAGAGAAAGTGGGAGAAGTGGCATATCAACTCGCGCTACCACCTTCACTTGAGGGTGTACATAATGTATTCCATGTGTCACAACTCAGGCGATATGTGGCAGACAGCAGTCATGTTCTCGACCATTTGGAGATCACCATTGGGCCGAGCTTGTCATACCAAGAGCAACTCGTGGGAATCCTTGATCGTCGAGAGAAAGTGTTGAGGAACCAGTCTATTCCGTTGGTTCGTGTGGCATGGAAGCATGGCGCGCCAAAAAAATCTACTTGAGAACGCGAGGATGACATGCGCAAGCATTTTTCGAACCTATTCATAGACCAAGGTATGAAATTAATTTATTAATTTATACCTTATGCCATCCCTGACTTTCTACCGTGGCTTAGTTTTAATTTTGAGGACGAAATTCTTATAAGTTTGGTAGATTGTGAAACCCCAATTTTTAATAAACCGTATTAGTTATTTTTTTATTTTTTTATTTTAATTATTTATTTTATTTATAGTAATTATGTGCTAAATAGAGAAAATAGATTTTATTTAATTTTTATTTGAGATGTTTGTGTATCTAGGGAATTTTTGGAGCCATTATAAATTTTTCCTAATTTATTCGATGTAGGAGACCCTGTAGACAGTTGCTAGCTTAATGGTGTGCACAAATATATTTTTTTCTAGAATTTTATAGGTATATATATATATGTATATATAATTATATATATATATGTATGTATTAGTAATTTAGATAAAGAAAAAGAAAAAGAAAAAGAAAAAGAAAAGGATAATGGGTTTGGATCCTTAATGGATCCAAACCCAAACCCATAAACCCAAACTCGCCCGAATCCAAAACCATTCCACTTAGAAAACAGCAGCAGTAGCAAACTATATGAAAGTTAGAAGTAAAGAAGGAAAGTAAGAAAGAAAGAAAGAAAGAAAGAAAGAAGAAGAATAAGAAAAACAGCGACAGCAGCAGTGGTATTATATACCACTGCACACCCCCCCCCCCCCCCCCGCGTACAATCCCCCCTCCCCGCCGACTCTCTCTCTCCCTATATATATTAATCGAAGCCCCAAAGCCGTAACCCTAATCCTCCCTCTCCACCTCGACGCCACCGGAGCCGCCACCGAACGCCCCAGGCCCACCGCCATACGCCGGAGCCGAACGCACACCGCGACACCGCACGCACGAGACAGAAACTGATGAACAGCGTACCTATGTTCATGTCCCGTTTCCCGTCTCCTCGCTTGACCAAACTCGACCCCGTCTTCACCGGTATGATCCTCACCTATCCCCCTTCCATATTTGTATGTTAGTTTATCTCGAACAGCGTGCCAACCTAGGTAAAAATTAACGTCAAGTCGCAAAAAAATGACCACTTTCTAAATTCCAGAAATTATGTTGCAACCACCCCTGTTCTCGGACTCGTATCTCCCACCACAGAGATCCGAATCCAGTTTTTCTTATTGGTATGCGAAGACCACTTAACCTAGTTTATTTTCTGTCAAATATAATATTTTATTTGTTGCGGTATGTTAAAATAAATTAGGTAGTAAAACCCAAAAACTTATTTTTTTCCAAATTCCAAAAATTGTGAAACGGAGCGCGCTCCGCCAAACGGGACCGCCCCGCTGTGTACCAAGTGTACCAAAAGGTGCGCACATTATACCCGGTCATGTAGGAATTCGCGAAAACTCATTTGGACGCGTGTGTGCGTCAGAATCAGCATGTATCCGCAGCAAATTCCCAGTATCGTAACTTTTACAAAAGCCGTGCGCATTTTATGCACGCTCGTCAGAATGCGACGAAACTTACGCCACTGGACTCGTGGTATCGCGCCGGTCCTGTGACCCAATTTTCACACAATTCTGAGATAGTTGACCAAGTCGCCAATTGGCGGGATCCACAATTGACTTTTTGGGCGAAATTGGGTTCGGCTCATCGGAATCCACATCTGGACATACCGTTGAGTTTGTACTGACATTTAGAGTTTGTTTGACCTATAATTTGTCCCTTTTAGAGACCTTTACCCTTGACACATTTTTCGGTGCAAGTAGGCCACTAGTGGACCCCGATTTGACCAAAATTACTATTTTGCCCCTGTGTCCAAATTGGACGAAAGGATAGTATTTTCTAGCTATTTTGCTTATTCTGGGAACGTTGGTGATATTTATTTCAGCATCCGGAGACGTTCATTCTGAGGCCATAGTTTCTGACTTTTGGTATTTGACATCTGGACGTTACATTTTGCAGCTCTCTTGCCAGGCAAGTATACCTTGTCTTATTGTACTGTTTAAATTCAGTTATTTTTAGTTATATATTTATTTATTTTAATATTATATAAATTTGCGCGTTCGAGAAGACTCGGGTGCAGTCAACGAAGGCGTTGACGTTAGGACTTGTGTCTGACCTAGTGTCTAGTAGACCCACCTAAAGTTGTAGAGTTATTGGTATGACTCCCCAGGCCTTGACACGTATCATTACACGTCACAGAATGAGTTCATGTAGGGATGCGTGCCTCATGCGCGACTGGCCATCAGTGTGAGCAACACGTATAACGGTATTTAGCTTAGTTGTTTATACTATAGAGACTTGTATCATAGTACGAGATGTCCACGTCGTGTTCACGACTTGTATATCTACATTGGGCGGGGAGGACGACAAGTAGACGTATGGGACACCCACCTCTTTTATACAGATATCGCACTCGACGGAGTGATACGGACGTATATATATATTGCAGATACCACGTTCTTTAGAGTGTTGGACGTCACTTATTATTTTTGCAGATACCATACTCTATAGAATGTTGGACGTTATACTATTTCAGATACCATGCTCCTCGAAGATGGACGTTATCATGTGCCCAAGTATTAGGGGACATATGTGTCATATACTAGCCAGTCATGCCGATTGGTGAATTACATCAGCATATATCTAGCCTACACTTTCTCATACGTACTAAGTTGTTCTCAAATTGCATTCACTTAGATTGGTTAGCACAACCCCCTTTATTTATTCAGTATTTACTTTATGGCATGCTTCTATGTATCTTGTTATGTCCCTCTGAGGACCTGGTCCCTTTCCAGGTATAGATGTTCATGAGTATTCGCAAGAGCACAGATCCGGACAGGCTACTTATATTTCGAGGAGGTCCTCTCTTCGAGCCTCGTGATTGTTAGACTTTGTACTTATATGGTATTTATCTTGTTCATTTTATATTCTATCTTGGCAGTGGATTTGTTTCCATCCGACTGTCACCTTTAGACACTTTTTTTTGAGATCTAGTTAAATGGTTATTGGTTATTCATTTATATTTGATTTCTGTGGATGAGATTTAGATTATACCCTGTGATTTGTGATAGTTTTACCACTTGTGAATTATTGTTCATTATACAGCGTACACACGTATTATGGTTTCCATATATTAGAGTTGCCATATACATGCGGCTGGCATGCTTACGTGTCCTAGTCCTACGTATTTTTGGGACTGGGGCGTGACAGATGTACCTGTTCAACCTAGGACCATGAGACGTTGCTTAGCGTCCGAACAAGATTCGGGTGTCGACGTCGTACGCAGAGTCGTGTAACGTCACTTAGAGAGTTGATTCCACGATCCTATTTTTACGTGCTTTCTTTACCAAGTACACCAGACCGTTGGATACTTGACACTATTTTATGTGACATAATCTTTGACACTATTTCATGTGACAGAATCTTTCTTGAGTTATTCATGGTGATTCTGTATAGGCTTACAGAATTCGTGTTATGAGACTTGCATATTATATAGATATCATTATGACTCGTTGTACTAGCCAGAGGTCATGATCTTGAATGTTATGGACATGAGACATTGTGGACATGAGATGTGAGGTTATATTAGGTGGATAAAGACACACATGCTACAGGCTGATTATATTTATATATATACTATTTTACTGGAGGTGCTTTAGTCTCTGTACCAGAGCTTGGCATATTTAATGGCACTACGAGATACTACTTGCTGTTATGGGCTCCCCTATACAGAACTTGTAGTGGTCTCAACTTAGTACTAGTGATGCTCTCATTTGTATTTTACTTAGCTGGTTACATAGCTTACCCTGAGGATCTGTTTATATTTACTTGATGTATTTTATTTGGCTTGAGTGTTTATTGTACCTTGCTATGTCCCATGAGGACTTGGATCTGGATTATGTCCCCAGTTGTAGATGAGGAGAGCTATCCCGAAGTTTACGGGGCAGGTGCTGTTATTGAAGACGTATAGGTTGTAAAGGATGAGGTTATTCTGGAGGACTTCTCTTGAGCACACAGTATTCTCACCATTCATTTATTATGCTCAGTATTCTTGGATATTTGGACTTGTAGTGACTTCTGGATATTGTACTTGGAGTTATTTTCCTTTCTATTTTGATGACGGGTTATTTCTTGCAATATTGTTTATATTGCTTTGTTTGGACAGATCATTTTATGTTCATTGTGACTGGACTTTCTTTTTGTGATTTTGATGCTTATTGTCGATGAGATTAGATATATAAACTGTGGCAGGTATTTATAGACCATTTTATATGTATTACAGCTTAAGTGCACTCTAAAGGGTCAATTAAATTAGGTTTGTTCATTTGAGTTGTGCTGCTGGCCATGCCACGTGGCTAGTCCCTAGGTATTTTAGGACTGGGGCGTAACATGGTTTTTGTGGTGGCCCATGCAGGTCTACAAATATATTTCTTTAGTTTCAACTAAGGGACTGAGCAAGCCTGCGATTAGGATAATAATAAATTTATAGGATCTCATCCATATGTTGACACATTCTTGACTTCTATATCGGACTCGAATAAATTCCTTAACTTTTATCATGCTTGATTCAACTGTTCGACCCTACACTGATCTCGATAAAAGAAGAGAAGGCAAAAAAATTCTTTGACGGACTGAGCTTTGAGTTACAAAGATTGATTGGCGTAGTTGCACCTACTTCTTATACGGACGTTCTTGTAGCAGCTCGACGCATGGAATGCGTCAACAGGAGAGAGTCTAGCCAGAAGCAACCGCATGTACTAACACCAGACCGAGCACAACAGGGAGGAGATACAAAGAGACCTCATATGCACCAGCCACCCAAAGAAACCCCACCGACACTGCCTATATATTAATATTATGGCAAGCAAGGCCATCACGCGAGCGAGTGCAGACACAAGTTGGGACTATGCTTGATTTGCGGATCAGAACAACACTCGGCACGGGACTATATAGAATAGCGAAAAGAAGAACTGATGATTTATTGACCAGCCCTACCAGCACCAGGACTCCCTACTTGTCATTATTGTGGCAAGGTAGGGCATCTCGCCAAGGAATGCCGACACAGATTGGGATTGTGTTTGCTTTACGGTTCAGACCAGCATTCAGCCAGAGATTGCTCGGAGCATCGAAGAGGAGAACCGATGGTTCACCGACGAGCACAGATGGTTCACCGACTAGCTTTACCAATACCGGGGCTAGTCTAGCAGCCACATCGACCAGCTTATCCAGCACCAGGAGCATCACAGGCGAAAGATAGAGGATTCAGACCACCAGCACCGGGAGGATACTAGCCGAGGCCACCCTTGGCATCACAGGCAGCACTCTTCCACCAGGCCCATCAATAGCAGAGGGCACCACCACAGGGATATGGACAGGCTTTTGCAATGACAATGGAGGAGGCACGGACTCAAGGAGTAGCGAATATGGGTAAGATTTAGTTTTATCATAGCCAGCTATAGTAACGAATATTCCTAGTAATACTTTAACATGTGTCTGTTAGTTCCATTCCCTAGTTTATACCTAGTATTATGTTATCATGAACTTGTTAGTCTAGAGTAGTAATATGTAAGTGGTACCCAAGTTTTCAGAAGTTGTAGTAGATCCTCGTTCTAATCAGACTCATTTACTCTTGGGTTACTCATCTCTAATTGCCTAAAAAAAAAGTTTTTATTGCTTTCCTACGTATTCTGCTTGAACAAAACCCTTACCCTTCTTATCGATTTTTTCTTATTCATGGTCCCTTATCCTTTGTATCATGCTTCAACAAATATGTCATACTACCGCGTCATCTCTTCTGGAGCAAACCTTTCTTGACCTGTTATGTTTCATTTTTCTTAATTGCGAGAACGCAATTCTTTTAAGGTGGGTAGATTGTAAGCCCCCATATTTTTAAATAGGGTTAATTTGTATTTTTTAATTTTTTAATTTATTTTAATTGATTAAAGTATTAATTTCTAAATCCTTCTTTTATATATATATATATATGACCATTTGCCATGGCTTGGATATTTTAAGCAATACACAACATTTTTTATTCCAACAAAATTTATATTACTAATCTTTATTGTGCCTAATATATTTGGGACATGGATGTTATATTTGTTTGACCTCCACCATCCTCCAAAAATATTGTCAAACATCTAGAACCACGGTTACCGTAAAACTGCCTCATTTTGACTAGAACTTGACCCAAACCCGACCCAAACGAATGTAGTCATGTAGTACACACAAATACCCCCATGTATATTATATATATATATATATATATATATATATATATATATATATATATATATATATATATATATATATATATATATATATATATATATATATTATTTACATTAATTTGGGTCTATTTATAGAGTTCTAATTATAGAAAGGGCCATAGATGGCATCCTAGTTGGCAAACTACCTAACTAACTAACTACCCAACTACCAAAGATCCTAACCAACCAAATTCCAACCATAATAATCCTACCCCTCTTTATAATTGTGTACAAGATCATCCCCCTAGGTGGCCGACCCCTACAAGCCCTAGGAACACTCCCGCATAGGTTTAAATCTATCTAAAAAGCCAATATATATACCCCCTTATCACAAAATCCTAACCCTAACCCTAACCCTAATAACTCTATCCCCTTTTTGGCCAACCCCTCCCCTCTCCTTAATGTGTAAGAGTAGCCCCCATTATCATCTACCCCTCATAACATTATCTCCTTCACCAAAAATCCTCTCATCTCTTCTAAAGCTCCACATCTCATCATCCTTTCACCCAATCTCCACCTAACAACCATAAAGGCTCCACCATTGCCATCAAACCAATCAAGAATCCATTGCCATCATCATCAACCTATCAAAAATCCATTTCTATTGTCATCAACCCATCAAGAAGGGAGAAGCAAGGCAAGCACAAGCAAGAATGTGTGTTCTTGAATAAGAAAAGGCACCGTCATCCAAACCTTCAAAGCTTTCGGGTAAGGATTCAAACTTCTCTTCTCAAATTCTCATAGTATGACTCTCTTAGATTTATGTAAGTTTAATATTCTAGAACCCTCCCTTGTCATATTTTCCTACCAAAAAAATTTATGAGAAATTTATGTTAGATTGATGATAGATTGGACAACAGTAGGGCTAGTTTTAGACTTTGTGACACGGTTCTTGGATGTTATGTTGTTAATTTATAAAAATAAATTTATTGATATTTATTTACTGTAAAATAAGTATTCCATAATTATTTTTATGTTATTTTTATCATAATTATGAACCCTAAAAATAAGGGCCAGTAGCCTAGGTTTCGGGTGGCTTTATGGCATTGTTTTGCTCATAACTAGAGGTTATTTTGGAAGAAATAAAAGGAGATCATTTTTTAAGATTAAAATAGAATAAAATATTATATAAAATAATTTTTTATTAATATAAACCATACCCATGGACTGACAATGATCCGAACAAGTTTCAGACAAAACTAGTCAAATTAAAGTAGCCATAATCTTAAAATATGATTATTTTGTCAATTCTGGAATTTAATGGTTAAAAATTAATATAAATAAGGTTTATATCAATATTACATGATTTATTATGATTTATGTTCATGTCCTTCGATTGGAGACTTGACCGTAAATTTTGGAAGTCGTAAACTATGAAACTAGGTTCTGATACCTCATAAAACGTGTAAGTTATTGTGTCAAGAATTTACATGTTAGGATGAGATTGGACTTGGGTATTAATGGTTTATAATAAATTATACAATTTAGTTGCTATTACAAGATTCTTGATTAGATACTTAAAGTAGAAAATTTATTATTTAGGTTAATTGGATTCCGGATGAGTGGACGCGGGGCCAACTTTGCAACTACTTACTGCAGACCCAGGCAAGTGTACCTTGTCAAACTTGTAGTAGATCCTATTATATTATCTGCTTGTCTTTCTTTCCATATATATATACACTCTAGTAATGTACCTATTTAACCTAGGACCGTAAGACGTTGCTTAGCGTCCGAACAAGATTCGGGTGTCGACGGTGCACGCGGTGTCGTGTAACGTCACTTAGAGAGTTAATTCCACGATAATATTTTTACGTGCTTGCTTTACCAAGTACGCCAGACCGTAGGACACTTGACACTATTTCATGTGACAGAATCTTTCTTGAGTTATTCATGGTGATTCTGTATAGGCTTACAGGATTCGTGTTATAAGACTTGCATATTATATATATATCATTATGACTCATTGTACTAGCTAGAGATCATGATCTTGCGTGTTATGGATATGAGATGTTGTGGACATGAGACGTGAGATTATATTGGGTAGGGAGAGACACACATGCTACAGGCTGATTATGTTTATATATATACTATGTTACTGGAGGTGTTTTAGTCTCAGTACAGAGCTTGGCATATTTACTGGCCTTACGAGATACTACTTGTTGCTATGGGCTTCCCGACACAGAGCCTGTAGTGTTCTCAGCCTGAGTACTAGTGATGCTCTCATTTTCATTTCACTTAGCTGGTTACATAGCTTGCCCTGAGAATTTGTTTATATTTACTTGCTGTATTTTATTTGGCTTGAGTGTTTGTTGTACCTTGCTATGTCCCCTGAGGACCTGGATCCGGATTATGTCTCCAAGTGTAGACGAGGAAAGCTATCCCAAAGTTTACGAGGCAGATAATGCTATTGAAGACGTACAGGTTGTAGAGGACGAGGTTGTTCTGGAGGACTTCTCTTTAGCACCCAGTATTCTCATCATTCATTTATTATGCTCAATATTCTTGGATATTTAGACTTGTAGTGACTTCTAGATTTTGTACTTGGGGTTATTTTTCTTTCTATTTTGATGACGGGTTATTTCCCGTGATATTATTTATATTGCTTTGGTTGGACAGATCATTTTATGTTCATTGTGACTGGACTATCTATTTGTGATTTCGATGCTTATTGTGGACGAGATTAGATATATAAACTATGATAGGTATTTATAGACCATTTTATATGTATTACAGCTTAAGTGCACTCTAAAGGGTCCAATAAATTGAGTTTGCCCATTTGAGTTGTGTTGCTGGCCATTGTCACGTGGCTAGTCCCTTGGTATTTTGGGACTGGAGCGTGACACAATTAGAACCTAAAACCCAATTCTTCACAATTAATCATTCCCACATGCATATTACACATAATAATAGCTATTAGAACTAATTACAACATGTATTAAAGAGAAATTATGTAAAACACCCAAAATTGAGTCTTGTATCACACCGTATCACAAAATACCATGATACGGCCTACATGTATCCATTTATGGACACGTATCTAGCATCCCAACCTCGATCTAAGTCCAAATAGACTAAATTAGAGTCATGACACACACTTGATGTGTCAATCTCGAAATTCCTCCAAAATACACATAAATTATCATATAGAATTCACAATACACAATCAATTTGCCTATAACTTCTTCTTATAGGTAGCCATATGCCATTGGGGTATTCCTAAGATTCAAATGCATGATTTAGAAGCTAGGGAGGAGATGAATTCAGAATTTACGAATTGGGAGATTGATTTCCAATAAAAATACAATTGGACACGATTCAGACAAGATCTCTTCACCAATGCTCCTCCTCCTTGTGCTCCTTTCTTCTCCAAGCTTTAAGCTCCTTAAGTGAATAAGAATGGGAGGGAATGTGAAGGAATTGAGAGAAAAATTGATTGAGGAAATAAAAGGAATTAGGGATCTGGAATTGGGGATCTAAAATGAATGCAAATAAGGAGGAGAGAGAGAGAGAGAAGAGGCTATATGAGTGGTCGGCCTATATTCCCCCTTCTTCAAGTCATTAAAATATCTCATATGTCCCTCCTAGTTAGTTATGGATAGGATTAGAGAAGGACTAATTTGGAAAGTCTCTAAATAAATTAAATTAAGTCTAAATCTTCTAATTAATTAGTGGGAATGGGTATATTGGGTTTGGTCCATGTTGGGCTTACAAGTTGTCATGATAAGTCTAATTGGGTTCACATGTGTCTAGTCTAACTATTGGACTTGTCCACTAACTATAAATAAATAATATAAGTCACAAATAAATATATAACACACTATCAATAAATAATTTATACAAAACACCAAATAATTATATATTACACTCTAATAAAATATAAATTCAAAAAAATAAAATAGCTAGGCCAAATTACTAAATTACCCCTATTCGAAAAAAGTGAGGGTGACAAATATTCTTGACATGGGACAGTCATTTATTGGCCGACCTTGAGAGCTTGGGTATTATGGTGATAGTTTTCGGTATCGAGATGCAGATGTAGGAAATACAGATACAGTCGGAGCTGATGGACAAGATCAGGGTTACACAATATAATGATGGGACTCTGAGGAGCATCATAGTACAGGTTTAGGATGGGTTATTGGATGACTTTACCATTGCTGGGGAGGGTTCTCTGCGGCATGGTACGAGGTTGTGTGTACCGAGTGGGGAGTTGCCCGAGGAGGTTCTACAGGAGGCATATCGCTCTCAGTACTTTATGCATCCAGGTTCCAACAAGATGTATAGGGATCTAAGGGAGCATGTGTGGTGGTATGTTATGAAATGGGAGGTGGCGTACTTCGTATCCAGATGCTTAGTGTGCCAGCTGGTGAGAGCGGAGAGGCAGAGGTCAGGTGGTTTACTTCAGCCCTTACCCATTCCAGAGTGAAAGTGGGAGCATGTTACCATGGATTTTGTTTTAGGGTTTCCGCGATCTCTAGGAGGGAAAGACGCAATTTGGTTCATCGTAGATAGGTTGACCAAATTAACCCATTTCTTGCCATTTAAAGTGGGTACGTCTATGAAGAATCTAGTGAAGATATACGTGCAACAGATTGTCAGATTACATGTGGTCCCTATATGCATAGTCTCGGATAGAGATAGTTGCTTCACGTCCCATTTTTGGAGGAGTTTGCAGGCTAGCTTGGGCACCTAGCTCAAGTTCAGTACTACATATTACCCCCAGACGGAGGACAGTCGGAGAGGACTATTCAGACTCTTGAGGATATGCTACACACCTGTGTTCTAGACTTCGAAGGTTCTTTGGAGGATTATCTCCACCTGGTAGAGTTTTCTTATAACAACAGTTACCAGGCTAGTATTAAGATGTCACCATTCAAGGCGTTGTATGGGCGGAGATATCGCACTCCTTTATCTTGGGATGATGTTAGTAAGAGAGCCTTGTTAGGATCGGAGATAGTTGTGGTTACAGTTGAGAAAGTGAAGCTTATCAGAGATAGACTTCGGGTGGCGTAGGACAGACAGTGGTATTGTGCCGGCAGCCACTGGAGACCTTTAGAGTTTGAGGTAGGTTTTGTTTTGTATTGCTTACGATTGTTTTGTTGTAGATTGAGTGTTAAGATGGTATTTTAATCTAGGTTGGCGATCTGGTGCTCTTGTTAATTTCTTCAACATAGGATACAACTCGCTTTGGTGGAGGCAGGAAGCTTACTCCATGGTACATCGGACCCTTTGGTATTCTTGCGATGGTCGGTGTAGTGGCCTACATACTAGACTTGCCGACTGCACTAGAGGGAGTACATGACATATTTCATGTGTCACAACTGAGATGATACATGGCAGATCCTAGTCACATATTAGATCACTTGGAGATCAAGGTGGGTCCGACTCTCAGTTATCTAGAGCAGCTAGTGGAGATTCTGGATCGCCAGAAGAAGGTGCTTCAGAACCAGACGATCCCCTTGGTATGCATCACGTGGAAGCATTACTCTCCAAGAGAGTCCACCTGGGAGAGGAAAGCCGAGATACGCCAGCGATACCCTTATCTATTTGAGCCGTGAGGTATTTTCTTTTCTTGCTGTGATTACTTTTATAGTGCTAGTTCTTTCTTAAATTTCGAGGGCAAATTTTTTTAAGGATGGTAGAATTGTAACCATCACTTTTCAGGATAGGGATATTTATGTCATTTGGTATTATATTTATTAATTTAATAATAACTGGTATAGTTATATATATACATATAAATAATTAATATAGAGGATGGTGCATGATTAGTCCTTAGTTAGACTAGTTGCTAATGAACCCAACTAGACTTGAACCCAACTAGACTTGCCATGACCAATAGTGTAACATAATTAATTAGTCTTGGTTAACTAGTTAAAGTAGAGAGAATGACTATGATATCTCATTCATTAAATTAGAACTTACATTAGTTAACCTCTTCATGATAAACTTTGGAGGCCATTTTAGACTTTTCAAATCAACCAACCCTAACCTAGAAGTGGCCGGCCCTATATAGGAGGAGGGAGCCCCCTTCTTCTTCATTATTTGTTCATGAAGAAACCCCCTAAGTTGAGTTATTCCCCCCAAGCATTCATGCCTCCACCAAATTTCTCCAAATTAATCTCAATCCCTCTCATATTAATCCCCAAGGAGAGCTAGAAGCTTGAAGGTTGCAAGAGGCTTGAGGAAGAGGAGTTTTTATAGAGTTTGGTGTTCAT
The DNA here is from genome assembly GCA_036927795.1 of Iris macrosiphon. Taxonomy (NCBI): domain Eukaryota; kingdom Viridiplantae; phylum Streptophyta; class Magnoliopsida; order Asparagales; family Iridaceae; genus Iris; species Iris macrosiphon. The sequence goes on along the minus strand of JAYESA010000002.1, from coordinate 36,111,926 downwards.
TCCTCACTCTTGTGCTCATTGAAGGAACCACATTAGGAATCCATCTCCCAATAGGTAAAATCTCATTTTCTTTCCCATTTAAACTCTAGAATGGTGTAATAAATCTATAGGAACCCTTCATTGGTTTAAGACTAACCATAGGAAGAAGAAGTAGGTCCATAAAAGGCCTATGATGAAAGTTACATAGAGTTTTGTGTCCATTTGGAGAAAACTTTGAGGTGTCATACCAAGTGTTTGATGAAATGCCTAAGGGGTCATTCCTCACTATTTTATATTGCTTATTGGTATTTTAGATGTGTCATGATAATTTGGTTTTATTGGGAGTGATTTGAGTGAGTATCACATTAGTATCAAGGTGTGATACCCAGGTGTGGCTTGATGCACACCAAGTGTTTGGTATGTGCATTGAGGGTGTGTTCATATATTATGCATTATATATATATATATATATATATATATATATATATATATATATATATATATATATGTGTGTGTGTGTGTGTGTGTGTGTGTGTGTGTGTGTGTGTGTATTAGTATATATGTATGTAGGCATATATTGTATGTGTGTGAGTGATGTGGGGTTTGTGTCAGTGAACTGTGTCAAGGGAAATTGTGATTGTGTATGTGTATTTTACTGTGTGTGTGCATTCCAGTTGTGTAGTAGAGTTAGGGTGATCAAGGGAGCTCAAGTAGCTATCATTAGCAGCAGTGCAAGTGCTGCACTTGTAGTGGACTGCAATACAACTGGCATCAGGATAAAGGTTGTGCAGGAGGAGAGAACAACAGGTGAATTTGACACTGCTACCAAACCTGTGCATAAGTATGCACAGGTGAGGGGTGGGGCTTGTGGTAGTTGGGGGTGCTATGGTGTGAAGAAGGTAGTGTGCACCTGGGGATTGGCAGTGACTGCAGATCTTGAAGAAGGTAGGCAGAGTAGAGTATTGCATCGAGGGTTATGCCTGGACAACCGTGAGTAAGTAGAGGAGATGTTGTGATGAACTGTAACATTCACCAGTGTGCATGCCAATGCGCGGAGTGTGAGGGAGGCCTGGGAGGTATTCCCTGAAGTTCTTGTAGACTTAGCAGTAGGAGTATCAGTTGGGGTTTGAGTATAAGGATGCTACAGTTCTGGGAGTGTTAGTGAATATCTATGTCTAGGGTGCTTGAGTGAGAGTTGAGTAGCTATGTGAGTGTGCAATATGTGGGTACATGAGGGAGTTTTCTAGTGAAGTGTAAGTGGTGAGTATCAGTGTATATCCCTTGAACTTGTATGTACACCTGAGTTAAACTGCAGGAAGGAAAGTATTTTTATCTATCCAGTGATAGAATGAACAATTATGGATGTATCAGATTTGGTATCGGGGATTCATGTGTAAAGAGTCATGTACTAGGAGATATATGAATTAATGAGTAACAATGTCAAGGTAGTAGTGTCTTTCAAGAATTGCCAGTGTGTGTGGTACACGTATGTGAAGTATATCCAAACTATTGTAGGTAAAGTGATACCAATGGGTTATATGCTAGTGAAGGTATCCTAGATACTTGAGGAAAGTTAGAGTGTGGTATCATTGATACCAAGTATAGGTAAGTGTTAATAAATAAGGTAATTATAGATATTGGGTAATACTAGTATATTGTAAGTTTTATATATAAGTTGCTTAATGTTATTAACTAGTATATATAGGTTATATAGATACTTAGTGATATTAACTTGATTGACTAGTATTGGCCTATAAACCTAGGTATAACCTAGTTTTGATTTAGTGTTGACTAGTTGATCCTAAAAGTCAATCATTTAGGTAGTTTGACCTAGTTTGAACTAGATTGACTAGTGTAATCTAGTTTTGACCTAAAAATGGCCTAGAAAATTATATGTTGACTTATTTAAGCTTATTTATCATTCTAATACACCCAAATGACATAAAATTTATATATAGGTCTGTGTTACACCAGTTTGGATACCGAGTCTCATTCATTGCTCTGGACCTCAGGCGAGTATATTTCTCTGTTAGTTTTCAGTACTTGATAGTGTATATATCACATATTCTAGATTTGTTTTACTTGATTCTGACACCATCATATACGGATTGGTATTATATGGATCGAGTAAGGAGATATTATTTATTTGACATGTACATCAGGTACTCTTTATACATGTACTTTATCATGTGCATTGGGTATTTCTTGTGCTCGCATCTATTCGTGTGCTCCGTCTGCTAATATTATATTCGTGTGAATAACGTATCGTGATTGGATCCATGAATATTAGTCAGGATGGGGGAGTAGGAGTTGGTTATGTGATCAAACCTTTAGTGTATTCGTATGCATGCCAATTATATGATACATGTATAATTGAGTTATGATAGTCTATGCAACCCAAACCGATCACATAACGAACTTGTTCTCTAAATCACTTAGATAGTATCACCAGTTCTCTTATTTACAGTTCACACCATATTTCTTGTATTTACTTTTCCAGATATCCTTCGTGTTTATCTACTTATTCCAGTTATATTTCCATTTTATAGTTATTTGTGGATCCTGTATTCATTTCTATTATTGTTATATATTCTCTACTATATATATGAAACTGCTTTCAGAGTTTTGTACTTTGCTCCAATCCCAACTGAATATATTTTTCCAGACGGCTATTTAGAGGACTGGTGTCCTACTTACTATGGCCCGTAGGACGGAGAGCCAGTTGAGGTAGTACCTGTAGGCCAGGACGATCTGGTACCAGCTGTCGAGGAGACACACCTAGCTATATAGCAGACCCTTATCTAGTATCTATTATTGTACTGGATATATCTCCAATAATAGATTATGGCATGTTATTTATATTTAGACCATTTGTGTTTACTGCTAGACTATAGACTTGGATATTGTTGTGACTTAATTTCTTAATGATATCGTGCCATTATTTGTCTCTAGTTTGGTGATTGAGTATTGATGCTATATATATTCGTCTTGTCCTTCTTATGGATTTGAGTTACCATTGACAGGTTATATATATATATATATATATATTATCGCGTGAGTTTGTTAGATTATGTTGAGGACCTTTACAGCATTCTACCGTCGATATTGCGACGTAGGCTGGACGTAAACACGACTCATGCCCATTTTTCGGGTGTGGGTCATGACAGTGAGGATGCCAACATGGTGACCGTCTTTCTGGCCACCCATTGGATGGGCGGAAAGCTCATTGATGAGAGGGTCTCACAGAACTATGTAAGTATTACTTTACTTTGTGTATTTTAATATAACTTAGGAAATATGCAAATAAATATCCATGTAGTTAGTAATTAGTATCATAGATATTAGCAATTATTGAGTATCCATATTTTTTTAGGTCGATTATCTTAGGCTCTGTGAGCGGACAACTGCTAGTGCACCTACAACGGGAGAGACTGGTACATCCTCGCAGCCCTCTCCTGTTCCGTCGATGGACGAGTTGTGGGTGACCGCCGTTGGTGGTCTCTAAAGGGGTACGTACTATGGTACGGGATCATATGGCACCCTTATTGTGATGCAATCCTCTAGGGTCTCCTCTACAAGTACGCATTTTCCACAGGCCTCGCAGGCGTCTGCCCGAGTCTATGAGACTGTTAACCATCAGATTGCGTCTCTCCGTGATGAGTTGCTACGAAGGATGGAGGAGCAGCCATTGTCTCAGTCGTAGGCGGACGATGTGACGCTCATCGCACGATTTGATATGCTCAAGCGCAGCATCATAGAGCTCAAGGATATGACTGAGAGGACGGAGCATGGCGTTACTGATCTTAGAGCATTGTCAGAGTGCACGAAGCTACAGGTATCACAACAGTCCATGGGCGAGAGGCTGACGATGATAGAGGATTCAATGGCTGATAGCAGTACGGGGCTGTTATCTACCATGGATTCATACAATTATTGACTAGCAGCGTTGGAGCAGATACGTCCCTCTGGTGCGCCTTTATCGATACCGACTCCACCGACGTCACTGCCTTCTTCATCGACATCTATCAATTTCACGGGAGCAGTATGAGTTCTTCTTATCCCTGGTGCGCGTTGGTGCTCATCCTCCTCCAAATCCGCAGTAGTCCTAGTTAGGACAGTTTACTAGTTGTTTGTGTTTTGACCCATGATATTGGGTCATTTATGAATATTATACATTTATTGAGGCTTTCAGACTTTATTTCTTTTACTCAGTTGTGTGGATATATATTTCATTCTTTACGACGAGATTTTCTTGAGCTCAGTTTGTATTTCCAATGTGTCATTTTCTTTAAATTTTACTTTATTATTCATATTAAATGTATGTAAATCTATCGGTGTTGAGTGTTCTACCGAAGGGGTCGACGAACCCAGGAAATTCAACGGAGAGTTGCTCCGGGTCTACTTATATAAATTATGAATTCATAAACTGCAGGAATATTGGTTTGGAAACAATTTATATTCTATTTTTTTATTTTTTACTAAAAAATTAGCGACATTTAGCGACTATTATTGACGTTTAGCGACGCAATTAAACGTTGAAGATAGTCGCTGACGTCAGAGAGTTTAGCGATGTTCAGCGACTCCGGATACGTCGCTAAACGTCGCTACTTTAAAAAAATAGTATCAACTCTTACCGAGACATTTAGCGACTTTTCGTGACTCCATTAAATGCCAATAAACGTTGCAGATTTTAGAAAATAGTACCGACTCTTACAGACACTTTATGCGTCGCTAAAATTATGACAATATGTCGATAAATATCGTTAAAACTGTGACGGAATAACGTCGTTATTGCGACATTTAGCTAGCGACATTTTTATTGTCAGCGACTTGATAAAACGTGACTAACCTTAAACGTCGCTAATGACATCGCTAATGTTAATTAGCGACATTTTCCCCTAATTTAGCGACGTCTTTAAGTGTCGTTAATTTGACTTATTTTGATAGTGAGACTGGATCACGATGATCCTTTCTAGACCGGATAGCAAGTCCGACTGTAGGTCCTGTAATGCCCCGTGTCTTACTAGCAATACGGTGGGTTTCTTTGTCCTCCTGGGCTGAATGATCCTGGTACCCCGGTTAGCATCTCTTTTTAGGAACTATATATGTTTGCCTTGTGCATATATTGTCTGTGACAATCTAGATGCGTGAATAGTTATCGTAATATATGCACGGTACAGAGAATATAAGTAAATATTGTTCTCTCGATCATGCTCACAGATCCAACAATCTCATTTCTCATATGGGTTGGTGACCTACAGGTCCCAACATACTTTTATCTTACATTCTTTTATGGGGACTTTTTAGTCCATACCTGCTTTCGTAGTTCATGTGCACTGATGCACTAAATTGATGTATAGTCATTCAATGTTCTAATTTCAGTGTGATAAGCATGTAAGGAGTTTGCACAGAGATACTTTTTTTCTTATATGAGACTTACATTACAGCATTCTTGTATCAATAGTATTAGTCGTTCAGTACTCAGGTTTTTAATGATTACAATAGTATTGAATATAAGACATCACTATCTTTATGTAGACTAGAGCAACATTTAGTTATGGAACACAAAAGAGTAATACTAGAATTTATTTTATTAGGACATGAAGGAGTAAAGGAGAAGGGATAGATCCACTCACTTCTATAAATACAGCTACATGCCTCGATCCCACATATGCCCACGATTCCTCAAAAATGATCTAACGCAATGCACAGTCTTCTAACTTGGCATAACCATACCCTGGAATCATGCTCCATAAAATATTTTATCCGGCCAAGTTAAGTTAGACTGCATCATCACACCAAGCATCTCGACTTCCCATATAACTTATATTATATCTGTATGATCTATCTAGAATTTTAGCGTAATGCCTTTTCACGGAGCGAGACATTATATAATATACCACTCAAAAAAAAGTTTCGTCCTCGAAACTTAAAGAAATAGCTTAATTCACCATTCACCCAACGAAGATGTTCTATGCCAGCTAGTTTAATATCCCGCTTTAATCTCTTGTCAATATTGCTCATACATGAATTTTATATACTTACGCGTTCAATGCCACCATCTCTTTTCTTCCCAATTGATTTGTTCATGTCCTTGGTTTACCAATATTTTCTCGCAGCTCCATTTGATTTCTGTTCATCACTTCGCCTAGATCGTACATATATTTCAGGCATCCCCGAAACATAGTGCACTTAGCCAATGCTAATGGTTAAAGAAATCAAATGGCTATAAATGTAACTTTATTCCATAATACTGGTCACTTAATACTTTTAGCCAATATGTTCCTTTATATAACTATTTACCACAATCGTTATTTGCCAAAACACACCAAATATAATCCTTAGGGACTGTCTAAGTTAGCCTACTAGCCCAAGCATGATACTTTAATCATTCTGGATAAATCAACCGTAACATAATTTTCATCAATTTGTATTACAATATTCATTCTTCTAATGCCAATTCCTTCATTCTCATTTCTTATCTCTTATGAAAAAATTTACCTGTCGTCACATTGTTTCGATCTACCAAACTTTTGTCAATTACATTAAGAATATCTCATGTCTTATGTCACGCCCTAGAACCAAAATACTGGAGATCGGGAGAATGACTCAGCCAACCACACCTTGCGGAATATCGAAGCAACCCGCAATATGTTAAGGTTGTCTAGAGACAAAGGGGTGCATACTACAATCAAGTCTCCTAGGGTCAAGAACTTTTATTATCTCAATCATTCAAATAAGAATCAATAACATAGAATATTTTAGAGTAAGCAGTAAGGCATCCCAATCGTCGTATCAGAATGTTCTAGAGATCTAGCAATACAGAATGATATGCCAGATACACAATTAAAAGTATACATGACAGTGTGTAAACTCCCTCACCCAAAATTAGGCCTACTTGGCTTAGATAGAGAGACTAGGTCTAGTTTGAATCCAATTAGAAATAGAATACGGTATTTTATTTAATTATACAATATTTATATCACTTAGTGCACCTTACCGTTGCTTCGATAATTGGAGCACTACACTAGCCATTTCCTTCCTACAAATTTCATATTCTTGTCCTAGACATGCCAGTCATCTATTTTGACCTTTGTGTAACTTATAATTAAGCTATTTTGTGCTATATTTTAGTCGCACAATATTCGTCACAGACGTTATTATTTAATTCTATATAAATATGACTTTGTATCCTTGTACCTTCCAATCAAAATTGGAGACACAATCATGATCCGTTTGTGCAACCCAAATTATGATAATATTTTATTCTGAGTCTTCTATGTCCATGACACTTGTGTCCCACCTAATTTTAGCCCCATGTACTTCTAATTAATTTTAGAACACCATTTACATTAATTTTAATTAATTTAATCCAATTTCCATCTTTGTGTAATTTTCTAATTGTTGGACGCTTTTATGCAAAAGTGCATTGAGGTGCCCACACCATTGGACTCAATACATAAAGAAACCCATTTTTCCTTTATTATTTGGTCATGTAATTTTTTCTCATGATTTTTGGAGTGTGTAACACTCAACATCACCCCCTCATCAACCCTAGCCTTGCATTTCAAACCATGCAATCCTAGCCCTCCAAACACCTACATGTAAAGCCAAGCCCATCCCAAGGATGTTGACCAAGGCCCAACTACCTAGGTTAACACCCAACCCTATTTCTACATACATATATATATAATTTTTCTCTTTGTTTTCATTCAACACACAACCTAATACCTAACCTAGCCGAATACCAACACCTCCCCTACTGCTCATCATCCCCATCCCCCATTCCCTGTTCACCTTCTTCCTCCTCCTCCCGAGCCACCGGAGCAGCTCCCAACCGCCGACCGCTGATCCCCTCGACTCGCTTGACCTTCTTTCCATCATCTCCTCTGCCACTCGCCACCACTTGCACGACCGCTCCTCTCATCAACCCGACCACCACGATCGCCTGCACACGCCTTAACCGAGCCATCCATCCTCCTCACCGGATCCTCCACACCACCATCACCATTAACACCTCCACCTACACCAACACCTATACCTACACCAACGACAGCAACCCGAGCCCCGCTGCCCTCAGCTGTGTGCCACCCTCTTCCCCAACTCGAACAGACCCCGACCCGCCTGAACAACTCCCCCACCTGAGACTCTTCCCCATCTCCGGTCGTTCCCGACTCCTCCTTCCACCGTCCCCTCACCTGAACGACTAAACCGCCGGAGCCATAGCAGTCGAGCACGACCACGTCGATCTCCAACCCGACGACGAGCAGCCGACTTCTCTCCTCTTCCCTGTCCATCCTTCCGCCTCGCCTGAACGACACCCGACTTCCCGCTTCCATCCTCCCTGACTCGACCACCTGTGATGCTAACGCCGTCTCCCCTACCTGAGAATACTCGACCACCGCCACCGTCTCCTCTCATCCCCAGTCCTCTCCTCCCTCTTCGACATCACCACCAGCCCCATCAACGGAGAACAGTCCACCCACGACTACCCCAGTCACCATCACCATCGTCTTCATCATCTCTGGCCATCCTACCTGAGTTCTCCTCCTCGCTTGAGCTCCGACTCCGACAGCCTCGGCATCAACATTATCATCATCATTATCATCAGCATCATCTCCAATCATTATCATCATCATCATCATCATCATCATCATCACCCCATCATCACCATCATCATCATCATTATCATCACCATCATTATTCTCATCATCATCACCCTCATCATCATCATCAGCAGCATCATCTCCAATCATTATCATCATCATCCTCATTATTACCCTCGTCATCATTATCCACATCATCGTCATCGTCGTCCCTGTGTGTGTACCCCGAGGTTCGAACCTGTCCCTCTGTTCCTTTTTATATGTGCTTGTGTGTATGCTATTAGGACATTAGTATTGCTTTACGACAGTTAGTTGAGTCCAGACCGTGTCGGAGAACCCAAACTCGTATGCGTATATATACGCGTATGAGTAATATAATCTTTTTGTTATATGTAATTATATGGATATATATATATATAATTAAATGATGATAATAATTATGACTATATATGTACTTATATTGTACGACCCTAGGATACTGTAGATTATCCCGTATTTACCTTGACCATGTTGACCCTGAGAACTTGTGAGTCGACTACCTTGTGTATATTAACGTACTAGCTTAGACACATGTTAGTTGACTGTCTGATTGATACAGCATTTGAAGACGTAATACCCGCATAATTAGACGCGCATTTAACCCTGTTAGTCAACTAGTGTCACCCCTAGTGTACCCCCTGAATTTAGTGTCATTATGGTTGTGTATGTGCTAGTATAATAGATGATGTTGTTTTATATTATATTATATTATATTATATGTATATAGGATATCGGATATCGGATTATTCTGTGCGACTTCAGGAGCAGGTTATTGGTCTACGCAGCTTTCATGCCAAGCAAGTATACCTTATCATTGTACTGTAATTTATATTCCATATATTGCATGTATCTTATTTCTGCTCATTTAGTTCATATATTTTAACTGTTATATAAATTGTGCGTCCAAGAAAACTTGGGTGCAACGACGGTGACATCGTATTCTATTTTTATTACGTATATGCATGTGACCTAGTTTATAAGACCACCCCATTATCATGTGGCATTCTTAGGTTTCATTGGCCTTGACACAGCTGTTACACGAGTGTGAGTCTTATATAGATCACGGACTTGCGTGCTAGGTTTGGCCTCCTGTATGTATGGGTCGTGCGTTAGGGATAACTGTTGTTAGAAACTTTGCATGCTAGTAAACTTGGCAGTTATTAAAGGTATTATCGTGTTATGGATATGACATGCTTAAAGCATGGGGTGGGAAGAACAACAAGTAAGGCGTTTGGGCTCCTTTGCACTTTCCATTTTATGTAACCCGCACGCTCCGCCGGAGATGCGGTCGTGATGACCCCTATATTACCTGGCGGCCTCTGCCGTTCAAAAGACGACATGCTTTTTAGGCCCCTGAATCTCCAAGAGAATCATGCTAATCCCATTTTGGCCAGATAGCCCACGTGTTGGAAAGTTGTTCTCAAACTGCATTCACTTAGACGGTTAGGTTTCCCCATTGGATGTTTATTTCAGTACTTTATTGGCATGCTTCTATGTATCTTGTTATGTCCCTCTGAGGACCTGGTCCCTTTCCAGGTGTAGATGTTCATGTGTATTCGCAGGAGCGCAGATCTGGACTTGCTATTTATATTTTGAGGAGGTCTTCTCTTCAAGTCGCATTGATTGTTAGTTGATGTACTTATATTATTTTGTCTATCTTATATTCTAGTTCGGCAGTGGATTTGTTTTTATCTGATTGTCATCCTTAGATACTTCATATTGAGATCTAGATACTTGGTTATTGGTTATTTATTTATTTATGATTTCTGTAGATGAGATTTAGTTATATCCTGTGACTTGTGATAGTTATACCACTTGTGAATTATTATTCATATTACAGCGTACGTGTGTATCGTGGTATCCATATATTAGAGTTGCCATGTACATGCAGCTGGCATGCTTACGTGTTCCTAGTCCTACGTAATTTGGGACTGGGGTGTGACATATTTTTAGTGGTGGCCCATGCAGGTCTAGAGCATATTGTCTCGGTTACGTCACTGTTCCGAGCAAGCCTACAAATAGGATTAGAGTATAGGATCTCATCCACATTTGACTATGACTCATCTTTCTTCCAATCCATTCTATTTGAATAATTGTATCCTGCTTGATTCATGTGCTTCCCTAATAGTTCCTTGAATATAGCCTTCTACTGGAATAAAGGAATACTTGTTGTTAGGATGATCATTAGGGTAACATTTCTACTAAGAATATAATTAGAATATTGGCATCTCCTAAAAGTTTAGCATACCTAGTGAACCCTAGTATCCAATACCTATAAATTGATTGACCATTACCCCTTGATATATTTATGAAGATTTGAGAGTAGTATAAACACTACTAGGGTCAGTTAGAAATTTGACCATATTGTTTGACCCTAGTATTGAGGAACCAATAGAAATCCAAGATTTAATATTATGACTGAACCTAACTTTCATAAGTGAGATAGTATTAGAGAACCATAAATTTAGATTCTTGTCTTGATACTAGCAGGACAATACCTTAGAAAGCCAAAAAGAATGAATAGAATAATTTTCTTGATCATACCTCAAACACAGAGATTAGTACACCACCTTCCCCTTAAAAAAACTATGATATTATCAAGAGTCGCTCTATTTTAAATTTTATGTCTAGTTCCTCTGAAACCTTAGCTCTTGCTATTTGTGCGACGACTAATTATGTTTTTCTTTTCTTTCCAGTCGTGCCACCTAACCCTTCTGATTGTAGGCCAAGTGATTTTCTTTTATGTTAAGATATATAGTTACTAGGATTACAGTTGTTGATCTTGAATTTTGAATTTTGTGCTTAGTAGTTAGAACTTGATAGTTTGAGTTATTCTTCAAGATTGTGATTTTATGATTATCTATTAGTTTCAAATCACGTAATTTGTACCCCCACCTCGATACAAGTTATATTCTATTTCACTTGAGAGCCAGTAACTTCTCCATTCTTAATATTGACACCCTTGTTCTATAAGCACCATGATTTGAGACTTAAGATAACCATTACCTATATAATGCAATAGGATACCTTAATAGGTACCAAGATCTTCCTTCATATACCCCAATAAGAGTTTCTACTTTATCTACAAGAATAATATTATTTTGTAAAATCCCCTTAAGGCAGTTATACTATTATTTTATTATTTTAAGTTGGGTAGTATGCCTCATAACCTAGTATCACATAGTCCTTTTGACCGATTAATGAAGTATAATTGAATGACCTTAACTATATGCTTGCATAAGAAGATATTGTTTATCCAAACTGTAAGAACTTAGAGGTCCAAGCCCCTATTTGGTCGACTAGCGACTTAGACAAGGAGTTAGTATGAAAACTGTAGAGGCACAACGCCAGATGAGTCTCACCTTCTTGGTAAACTTAAATTATTGTTTACCTTCTCTCATCATAATCTAGCGTACTTATATTTTCTGAACTATCTCGACCTATATTGCTATTATAGCCTAGTTTTGCAAGCTTATTCTTTATCGAGCTTGTTTATGACATATATATTATTGGGGGGCCCATATTAATACATTGTCTAAATCAGAATCAGTGTATTAAGGTCTAGCTAACCTTAGTGCGCTTGGTTCGCTCTTCGCATGACTACTTTACGTGGATTAAGATATATAGTTGACTAGTAGACGAATATACTTGCCCTTAGACATCTTCGAGCATATCATATCAGGTACATAACTGTACTGATATGAGCATGTGAATAAGAATTTACCAAAATAGGATTTTAATCCACAATTGCCTTGAAAATTCCCTTTTGATTTCTTTAAACGCCTTGATCCCCACACTTGTATTCTATTACCTCCCCCTTGAACTCTTTATCATTGTTTTCCGTCTTCCTTTATTCCTGAAAGACGAACGCTCGTGCTTGGTATAAGTTGATACACAGAGAGTACTAGATATACGCTATAGGCTAATCATATGACTTGGTGACTATCATTTATAATTGATTAAGGACATATCATATATGATATATTTTGTGTGTTAAAACCTTGAAGATTGAATAACACGATTAAACAATTTGAGGAATATTTTCTTAAATGTATAGCCTTATGTGATAGATGGGTAAATTCTAAGTTGGGTAGAAGTCGCATTATCAACTTGAGATAAATTCTTCTAGATTGTAATCGAGTAAGATTAGATAGAGAAAACTATGCCTTATTTTAATTTTGAGGACGAAATTATTTTAAGTTGGGTAGATTGTAAACCCACTCACCCAAAATTAAGCCTACTTGGCTTAGATAGAGAGACTAGGGCTAGTTTGAATCCTATTAGAAATAGAACACGACATTTTATTTAATTATATAATATTTATATCACTTAGTGCACCTTACCGTTGCTTCGATAATTGGAGCACTACACTAGCCATTTCCTTCCAACAAATTTCGCATTCTTGTCCTAGACATGCTAGTCATCTATTGTGACCTTTGTGCAACTTATAATTATGCTCTCTTGTGCTACATTTTAGTCACAAAATATTCGTCGCAGACATTATTATTTAATTCTATATAAATATGACTTTGTATCCTTGTGCGTTCCAATCGAAATTGGAGACACAATCATGACACGTTTTGTGCAACCCAAATTATGATAATATTTTATTCTGAGTCTTCTATGTCCATTATACTTGTGTCCTACCTAATTTTAGTCACAGGTACTTCTAATTAATTTTAGAACACCATTTATATTAACTTTAATTAATTTAATCCAATTTTTATCTTTGTGTAATTTTCCAATTGTTGGGCACTTTTATGCAAAAGTGCATTGAGGTATCCACACCATTGGACTCAATACATAAAGAAACCCATTTTCCCTTTATTATTTGGTCATGTGAATTTTTCCCATAGTTTTTGGAGTGTATAGCACTCAACATCACCCCCTCATCAACCCTAGCCTTGCATTTCAAACCATGCAATCCTAGCCCTCCAAACACCTATATGTAAAGCCAAGCCCATTCCAAGGATGTTGACCAAGGCCCAACTACCTAGGTTAACACCCAACCCTATTTCTATATACATATATATATAATTTTTCTCTTTGTTTTCATTCAACACACAACCCAATACCTAACCTAGTCGAATACCAACACCTCCCCTACTGTTCATCATCCCCATCCCCTATTCCCTGTTCACCTTCTTCCACCTCCTCCCAAGCCGCCGGAGCAGCTCCCAACCGCCGTCCACTGATCCCCTCGACTTGCCTGACCTTCTTCCCATCATCTCCTACGCCACTCGCCACCACCTGCACGATCGCTCCTCCCATCAACCCGACCACCATGACCGCCTGCACACGCCTGAACCGAGCCATCCATCCTCCTCGCCGGATCCTCCATACCACTATTGCCATTAACACCTCCACCTACACCGACGACAGCAACCCGAGCCCCGCTGCCCTCCGTTGTCCGCCACCCTCTTCCCCGACTCGAACAGACCCCGACCCGCCTGAACATCTCCCCCATCTGAGACTCGTCCCCATCTTCGATCGTTCCTGACTCCTTCTTCCACCGTCCCCTCACCTGGACGACTAAACCGTCGGAGCCATTGCAGCCGAGCACGACCCCGTCGATCTCCAACCCGACAATGAGCAGCCGACTTCTCTCCTCTTTCCTGTCCATCCTCCCACCTCACCTGAACGACCCCCGACTTCCCGCTGCCATCCTCCCCGACCCGATCACCTGTGATGCTAATGCCATCTCCTCCACCTGAGAACACTCGACCACCGCCACCGTCTCCTCTCATCCCCAGTCCTCTCCTCTCTCGTCGATATCACCACCAGGCCCATCAACGGAGAACAGTCCACCCACGACCACCCCAGTCACCATCACTATCGTCTTCATCATCTCTGGCCATCCCGTCTGGGTTCTCCTCCTCGCCTGAGCTCCGACTCCGGCAGCCTCAGCATCAACATCATCATCACCATTATCATCATCATCACCCCATCATCACCATCATCATCATCATCATCTCCAATCATTATCATTATCATCATTACCCCATCATCATCATCATCATCACCATCATCATTCTTATCATCATCACCCTCATCATCATCATCATCATCATCATTATCATCTCCAATCATTATCATCATCATCATCACCATCATCATCCTCATCATTACCCTCGTCCTCATCATCCACATCGTCATTATCGTCGTCCCCATGCGCGTACCCCGAGGTTCGAACCTGTCCCTCTGCTCATTTTTATGTGTGCTTGTGTGTATGCTATTAGGACATTAGTATTGCTTTATGACAGTTAGTTGAGTCCAGACCATGTCAGAGAACCCAAACTCGTATGCGTATACGTACGCATATAAGTAATATAATCTTATTGTTATATATAATTATATGGATATATATATATATAATTAAATGATGATAATAATTATGACTATATATGTATTTATATCGTACGACCCTAGGACACTGTGGATTATTCCGTATTTACCTTGACCATGTTGACCCTGAGAACTTGTGAGTCGAGTGCCTTGTGTACATTAACGTACTAGCTTAGACACATGTTAGTTGACTGTCTGATTGATACAGCATTTGAAGACGTAACACCCGCGTAATTAGACGCGCATTTGACCATGTTAGTCGACCAGTGTCACCCTAGCGTACCCCCTGAGTTCAGTGTTATTATGGTTGTGTATGTGCTAGTATAATGGCTGATGTTGTATTGTATTATATTATATGTATATAGGATATCGAATTGTTCTGCGCAACTTCAGGAGCAGGTTATTGGTACTACGCAGCTTTATTGCCAGGCAAGTATACATTGTTATTGTACTATAATTTATATTCCATATGTTGCATGCATCTTATTTCTGCTCATTTGGTTCATATATTTTAATAGTTATATAAACTGCGCGTCCAAGGAAACTTGGGTACAACGACGGTGACGTCGTATTCTATTTTTATTATATATATGCATGTAACCTAGTTTATGAGACCACCCCATTATTATGTGGCATTCTTAGGTTTTATTTGTTGTGATACAGCTGTTACACGAGTGTGAGTCTCAAATAGATCATGGAGTTGTATGTCGGGTTTGGCCTCCTGTACGTATGGGCCGTACGTTAGGGATAACTGCTGTTAGAAACTTTGCATGCTAGTAGACTTGGCAGTTATTAGAGGTATTATCGTGTCATGAATATGACATGCTTAGAGCATGGGGTGGGGAGAACAACAAGAAAGGCGTTTGGCTCATTTGCACTTTTTTTTATGTAACCCGCACGCTCCGTCGGAGATGCGTGGTCGTGATGACCCCTATATTACCTGGCGGCCTCTGCCGTTCAAAAGAAGACATGCTTTTTAGGCCCCTGAATCTCCAAGAGAATCATGCCAATCCCATTTTGGCCAGATAGCCCACGTGTTGGAAAGTTGTTTTCAAACTGCATTCACTTAGACGGTTAGGTAACCCCATTGGATGTTTATTTCAGTACTTTATTGGCATGCTTCTATGTATCTTGTTATGTCCCTCTGAGGACCTGGTCCCTTTCCAGGTGTAGATGTTCATGAGTATTCGCAGGAGCGCAGATCCGGACTTACTATTTATATTTCGAGGAGGTCTTCTCTTCGAGTCGTATTGATTGTTAGTTTATGTTCTTATATTATTTTGTCTATCTTATATTCTAGTTCGACAGTTGATTTGTTTCCATCCGACGGTCATCCTTAGATACTTTATATTGAGATCTAGATACTTGGTTATTGGTTATTTATTTATTTATGATTTTTGTGGATGAGATTTAGTTATACCCTGTGACTTGTGATAGTTTATACCACTTGTGAATTATTATTCATATTACAGCGTACGTGTGTATCGTGGTATCCATATATTGGAGTTGTCATGTACATGTGGCTAACATGCTTACGTATTCCTAGTCCTACGTAATTTGGGACTTGGGTGTGACACAGTGAGTCAACTGCAGTCTAAATATAATACAGTCATGTAGGAAACTAGTTTTCATATTATCCGGCTAACAGATGTCGGTTGCCTAAACATCCAAAAGAATATAGTTTATAAAAAATGATTAGTGAAACAAAAAATCCACTCATGACCCTCAGCCGCCATCCTTCGGGTGCGTGCCATCAGTGAGGGAGAAGTAAGCTTGATCCTCAAGTGTTGGCTCTAAACCTGGCCATGCAAAACCAGTAGGGTCAGACCCCAAATAGCAAGTACCACAAAGGAAGCACGAAATGAAAAAATAAAACCAATTCTATAATATGAGATGCGTGAGCCAAAAATCAATGGCATATGTCCCATCCATGACAAGATATGACACTCCTTCACAAAACAAGGGCAGGAAGTGCCCTATCATATCAAAATAGAATACGTTCCTTGATTATGGTAAAGCTAATATAATTTTGTATTGTAGTTTCAGTCCACATCCTATCGTAACACGATAGCGCAACCCAACAACCAAACAAGGACATGCGTTGAACTATCATACAACAATAGCATGTGTCCCTAATTCTACTCAATAGAAGGCATAATACGCAAGCAGAGATACAATATAAGAAATAAAATAGCTTCAGTCCATGGATTATTGTAACATAATAACGCAACCCAATTACCAAACAAGGATATGGGTTGAATTATCATACCACGATAGCCCACTTTCCTGGCTAGACGCATAATATAAGCAAATTAGACGGCCAATCATGTATTATGGCTTGATATGTGATCTCTGGTTTATCTCAGTAATACAATATATGAGTATCCTAAGATCGTGTCATAATCAAGCAGGGCTGGCTGAACCAATGATATACGAGCAAGTATATATGTAAAATGATGCATCAGTCCCTAGCAAGGGCACTGAGCTAATTAATGATTAATAACAGTTCTAGGCTTTCTATAGGAAAGATACTGGCTCGGTCTTATAATTAAATCAGATACTGCACTCTACTAGTATGGATGTTATACAGTAATCGTAGTGGCCAGCCTTTACCCTCAGCTAATTTAGGGTGGTTCGACAAACACGATCTCGAGATATTGTTCCCTACCAATACTCTACAAATTTAGTTGCCTAGTTAACCCTAGGTTAAAATCCTATGTCGTGGTCACATAAATATTCCTTCTTAGATGTTATACTTTAAGTACGGGCACTCTTAATACGAATCCATATTGTCACTCAAAAGTTAAATCTGGATCCACCCAAGTGTGATACAACAATCAGTACTATATAGCCACAACTAAAGTTATTATCCAACTACTAGATCCGTGCAATAAAATAAGTACATATATCACGTAGCAAGAGTGTGTGGTACGACGGCTCACCATATTTATATCTATCAAGTAGCACTCTCGGTGTGATCAAGTGAATCAGCACAGATACAATAGTGAAGGTAGGAATAAGTTCTAGAATCAAGATCATGGACAAATTGTCACATAGCAAGTTATTAAGGACACGACAGTCAATCACTGGTCACTTTAATTGTCAGTTTATTATATCGATAGATAAGGATAAGAGCAGTACGAGAATCCCTCGAGTTCAGATTCATAATCCTTAAACCAAACAAGGACCGGGATTGTAGACCCTCCCTCGAGTTGAACTATGCCCCCTTATTCTATCCATCATATAAAAAGGTGGTCAAAGAAAAGTATTTTAATTATCAAGTAAGTATATATAAGGCCACATCGATAGGGCTGATGTCAGGCGCTTAGTCAAATTTAGTACATGGTCATATCTGGGTCATACAAGTTATTTCTATATTTAACACATAGTATCACAATCAACCAATAAATTAAAAATATCAAATCAAGTAAGTATCCATGTGTGCAAGAAACAGGATACCGCATGAGACATGGTGTCACATAAAGTCGAGGTCGCATAGGGTCAAGGCCGCATACGATCAAGGTTGCATGGTTGGCTTGGACGCATAGACGAGACAAAGTCTACTCTTCGAGAAATGTGCAATATGACCATCAATAAATGCAAGTCAAAAGAAGTAACATAAAGTGATAGATGTGACTGATGTGACAAGCAATAAAGTGTGTGAGAAGAAAAGACAAAATTATACAAAGTCGTGCCAAGTCTATGAGAAGTTATACGTCCAGAAGAAGAGAGACGCATAGCTCTAGGCCCCATGGTTGATGAGACCGCATACTCCTCTTGGCTGTATACACACTTGGCCACATAAAATCTTTTAGGACTTAGTAAAATTTATTTAACTTATGAAGTTTTATTCGTCCAAGTTCATGCATTTGGTCAAGGGGTGCATGTATAGATTCAGTCATGCGTCCAACAAGGTTGGCCGCATGATGACTAAAGACGAAAAGTCTAGGCCTCATATCATAGAATGCCGCATAGCACTCCTTCGTCTCCACCAACAGCAGCTTTTCGGTCATGGCTAAAAGCTCAAAATCAAAATTTTGTTTCTTCCATAAAAACCTCAAATGAAGTCCAAATCCAGCAAAGTAAAGTTCTAAACTACTCAAAGTCAAGTACTCATCAACATGGAACATCAAGTTTTCAAAAATAATAAGTTTGAGGAGATCAAAATCCAAGAAAACTCAAGAACACATAAAAAGCTTCTAAACTAAAAGTCTAGATCTACACTAATCCATCCACAAAATCAAAAATACCAAGTTCTAAATGTATGGAGAAACACATAATAAATATAATAGAACAATAAAATAGAGGGTTTCTTCATTCCTCATGCAAGATGTACTTGCCTATGGAGGGAAGGAGAAAACCTAAGAGAGAGAATGAAAGAAGAATAATAAGAAGAGAGAGAGAGAGAGAGAAGTTGGATTATATATAGAGAGTTTATGGTTTGGACCATGGGTTCAACTCATGATCAAACTAAACCAAAAAAATAAACTAAGAACCAAGTGAACCAAAGAATGGGTCTAGTCTCTCTACAACATAAAACTATGCTAGCAAGAAAATTAAATACGCTCCAAATACGAATATCGGGAACGGGGAGTGACATCTTCTCTTTATTATGACCTCGAGAAAATTTGAGTTATACCCCACTTTATTTGCCATAACTCAAGGTGTACCCCACTACTTTATCATAATGTTCAACATACCCCACTTCCGTCAAAAACTAACGGTCAACTCCGTTGACTGTTAATTTTTGACCAAAATACCCCTAACAAATCACCATTATTACCAACTCCCCTCCTCAGTCTGGGAAGAGGAAAGGGGTTTTTGACGGAAGTGAGGGGGATTGTACATTATGGTATAGTAGTGGGGTGCACCTTGAATTATGGTAAATAAAGTGGAATAAAACTCAAATTTTCTCATTTATAATTGTTCTGATAGTTCCTCAATATTTTAATTCCTTTCAATGAACTTCTAGCAACTTTTTCCAGCATTAGTGGTATCAAATTCTAATGAATCCATACTTTTCTTTGATTTTATCATGGTCCATGCTATAAAACTCTTTATAGTTTAATGATCACAATTCGCCCAGTGCCACAGTCGTATTAGCCCTATCGTATATCAAGGTTCTCTTCCCAACGTATGAAATTTTCATCCAAATTCTAAAGCAACATTTTTCTCTTTTATTATGATTTATTTCTTATTCCAACTTGATTCTAGAAGAAACCATTCCAAGATAATCCATCCAACCCAAGCCATTATTGATTTTCTATTCCAGTCGAGACAATCAAATCCAACTCTAGCAACCAACAATTTTTGAATTACTCATCCAACAGTTTAACCATTCCAATACGACCTGCTATTCCGAGATACTCTCTTCCCGAATCCCACAACCAACTATCCAAACATAGGCTATACACAGGCTGACTCACAAAATTTACTATTCATGTCTCACGATGCCACATTACCCATGGACAATAAAAGGGTCATCATATGGGTCTCTGACAACCAACATAACTATTGGTCAAGTCTCTAAGGCTACCTATACTGACAGCTAAACATAGTATTCATAGGCAACTCATCTTATGCTAGGCAGCTGTTAGGGACCATACTCATCTCTATTCTTAGAGCCAACTAAAATCTGACAAGTCCAAAGGACTTCTACCCCAATCTTATTACCAACTCAAACCATGAATGCACTAACATTGACATATCCTCAAATAAGGAATATCCAACAGTCTGGGTCAGGTCTATCTACCCACGATCAATTTCATAAGGGTCTACTTCAAATAATGGTTTATTCTAGACTTACCCTAAACCGACAGGGTCAATCTAGAACTACACGCTCAAATCCCATATCCATCAAGTAAATCACCATCATTCAAAATCTGAATTGCTCTAACATATTATTTTATTTCTGATTTCATAGTCATACTCTAGTTGTACCATTATATCATTCTTAAGTTCTCGTGCATCTGATTTATCCATGGAATATGGCAACTAATCCGAAACTCGAATTTTGATCAATCACTCCTACTAGTATATTGTTCATAACTCTTTCTCTCAATTCTTTCCCATTTATATTACGTATTCGTATGTTCAATTTCACCAAATGATTTATAGCCGACAATATCACCCAATCAATTAATATACTGAAGATATCTTTCTTTCGAGTCATTCCACTAAACTTACTTTTGCCAACTTTATTTCAATAGGGTCAAATTTTGTTCGCGTTAACTGTTAACTCATTTGTATCCCAACTTCATTACATTATCTCACCAATGTATCGTAGAATTCCATCTCGCTAAATCAAATTCGATAATTATTCATGTATTCTATATATTGGTCATACAATCATTCTAGGGATCATCCCACATTAATAATTTATGATAAATTATATCTGCCAACCAACTGTTACCCAAGCGACTAAGTTTTTTGCCAACCAACTGTTATCGATACGACAAAACTTTCCGTCGATAGTAATGATCCTAAATTGCTAGACCTCAAGCTTTATTTTTATTTCCTCCATTGATGTCTCTTGAAGAACTTACATCTATCGCCATACAATAAGGATCGATTAGTTCATTGTAATCCCACTAGTGCATATGCTGACTAAATATTATCCACCAATCGATAAGTTCAAGTATTCCCACTTCAAGACTGCTACCATTTTAAGTTAGGCCTGTAGTAATTGCTATATACCTAAAGTCAAAGGAAACAGTTTCCTACATACTCGATCCAACTGTAATTTATTTCCAAGAACTTCCAACTTAGGCAATCCAATATTATATCTCGCATGTGATTCTCAATCAATTCTAACCAATCTCATTTGATATATGTTCCAACTTATTTATCGATGTAACATTTAATCATTTATGATAAATTTGAAACTTTCCACCCAGCCGATTTAAGCCACTGTCTAACCAAATAATCTAATTCGTTGTTTCCAGCTAAGGCATTCATCTTATACCTTTCATTATCTTGCTACCCAATATAATATTAAGTTATCGATGGTCTACTATTGATACTTAAACCAAAATACCCAGGGTTACTCGGACCATAATACCATAGATATTATTTCCGACTAAGTCTCGACACTACCTTATTCTTACTGGTACGCTCAATACTATCACTTATGGAAGGGTCATTACACAAGCATTACCAAGAGGGTAAAGGAATGTACCACTCAGAGACAAGGTCATTCCTGATGCTATATTATTCTTACACTGATCCAACATCTTCCCTAACACTACCTCCACATGGTAGCATTGCCAGCCACAAACATAATTCTCATACTCAGATATAAAACACAATCCCGCCATCAGAAATGAATCAACTTAGCATTTCTATTGGTTTCCTCTATTAAAATTACTCATGCATATTCACATAGATTACAACACACATATTGACTTCTCTTTATTCCCATATACACAGTTATTAATCATAAGTTATTCTCTATAGCATTGAATCATTGTTGGGTTCTTGATATCTTTTACAATTCAAGAATCATAGTTAGGGCATCACAATATTTAGGCTTATTGTATGGAACATCCAATGAGTGTAGTTAAGAGGTCAAGTATTCTTAATCACGAAAACATTTTCGAATAATAGTGGAAGCAACACAGAATGATTACATATACAATTTCTATAATCGCAGGAGCAACTTTGAATACTCATAAAAGGTAACTTTGGATACGCACTGAGGCGACTATGACTATTCGTAGAAGATACTTTGAATAGTCACCGAAGCAACTTTGAGTATTCTGGAGGCATCTTTAAGTAATCGTGGAAGCAACTTTTATTTAGAATTTGCCGAGATAACACATAACCTGCTCAGATATCAATTTGTCATATCCCGATTCCAAATAATCGAAAGTAGTCACGTGCACGATGTCGTACAAGCCTAGATTGTATTTGTATAAGGCAAAAAGATAAATAAATGATGGTATATCTCAGAAACATAGGCATTGAAGCAAAAAAATAAGAAGATAAACTAAAGTCAAAATAGAATAGATTGAAAAGTATCTTTTTATTGATAATAATATTTGAGTACATGGCTTACAACATATTAGAAAGCTTCTCAATTACAACTGATACTTGGCCAATTGGCTTACATTGATACTTGTCATCATGGCTTACAATCTCACTGATTCAGTTCATGTCCTTTATAACAGAAGACACATCCTTTGGAAGAATGGCTTCTGCGTGCCCCAACAATGCTTTGATACCTCGGGGCAGTTCTAGCCACTCCCCAAAGCTGAGTGCCTAGGGATGCCCATAAACTTAGGTTAGTACATATCACGTACTGGTGAGCACAAACTAGCCCACTCACCTAAACCAACACTAAGTAATCATGTAAGAGAAGTAGTTATTAGAAATATGATATTTCTAATTAGAGACTAGGCTCATTTCAGAGTTTAGAATATCCAGCAGCATAATGAAAGCATAATATCTAAGCAGCAGTATAAACTAAATATGCAGAATATTATATATCGCTTATTAGCGATTCTTATCAACAACCCACTCATTCTTCCCTTTAAAGTGCACAACGTATTGTACTTATGTTTCTTGTACAAAAAAATTATTAGCATGCAGCCAATCTATATGAAGGTTACCGATGACACGCATATCATCATTACAGACTATCTCTGGTGAGTGGTAAATACTTCGAGTGTAGGTTGCGAGCCCCACCAAAGGCACCATCACAGACTGGCTTACGACACTTCCTTCCAGACCGGATAGCAAGTCCGATTGTAGGTCCCGTAATGTCCCATATCCTTCAACTAGCAACACAATGGGTTTCGTTGTTGTGAGACTCGTTTCACTGTTCTAGTATACTTACACAATATACACGTATTATACATGTATAGCTTATTTATTATTTAATTGCTTAAATCATATTTTATGTCATTTATGTATTATTCAGGTTATTTTTGTAAGTTTCTCTTAGTTGCATGCTTTGGATCGTTGGTCCCTTGGTTTTCTTGGTGGATGGCTGTGAAGAACCCGGGTGAGGGGCATGGATTATGATCTAATAGCCTACAATCCTAGCTCTTCCTATATAAGTAATTTTATTCTTTTTTTCTCTATTTTTCTTTTTCTTTTGTTTCTTTTTCCTTCTTTATTTTTTTCCAGCAGAGAGCAACAGCCGAGCTTGGCCTTAGCCGTGGGTGACCTTGGTAGTCTCGGTATTAGGCTAGAACTTGACCGTAGGCAAGTACATCTTGCCAACCGAAGGAACAACCATGGATCTTGTTTTGATTCTTAGTATAACTTATTTTTAATCATTTGATCATTTTTATTTTTGGGTAGCCCTTAGAACTTGTCTCATTGATGATTTTAGTTTTTTGAATTGGATTGCTCATGGAGCCCAAGAATAGCAAGTCGGAGAATGCAAAGTTGGCCTGAGAATGCATACAAAAGTATGCAGGAAACCCTTGTCGCATATAGCAAAGTTTCAGTGAGCGCACTTGTGTGTGTTTCACAAATTCCTTAGAAAGTGCGTCAATATTTGTTGAGTACTCTGGACGCACTTCTCAACTCCTACGTACATTTTGTACTATGGTAATTCTTTCAAAAATACGTCATTCCTACTTGGCGCACTTTTGAATGGGTTTGCAAGTAATCAAGAATATACGACAC
The DNA here is from genome assembly GCA_036927795.1 of Iris macrosiphon. Classification (NCBI taxonomy): domain Eukaryota; kingdom Viridiplantae; phylum Streptophyta; class Magnoliopsida; order Asparagales; family Iridaceae; genus Iris; species Iris macrosiphon. Next base: position 36,087,321 of record JAYESA010000002.1, on the reverse strand, counting down.
TGCTTAAATAGCCAAGTTAGCGCACTTTGCAAATATTGCAGAGTTAACGCACTTTGGTGAAACTTTTCTTACCAGCGCACTTTGTCGCTTCTGGAGAATGGTGCACTTTGCTGTGTTGGCGTACTATGTGGTATTCTCCAGAGATGGCATACTTTGTAGCCCTTCGTAATTAGTTAATAACTAAGCAAAGACTTCTGGCCATTCTTGAGAATTATGTTCTCAACTACAAGGTTGTATCGATTGTTGTGACATGCCTTTGAACTTGTGTTTTGTCTTTTAGTAGACCTTCCTGCGCTTGTTTGTACGCCAAATTTCACTACTGGCATACTTAAAATTTATGCACCAAATTTTACTTACTTTTATTTGTGCGCCAATGATAGATTTATGCGCTAAGCTCCTGGCTCGCGCACATCTATTATTATGCACCAAGGTCCTAAAAGTGCGCTTTAGTATAATTTGTGTGCCACATTTTACCCGGAGCACTTTTGTATCAAAGTGCGCCAGAACTGCTCGGATTAGTGATTTATGCGCCAAAATTATTTTTGGCCATTGTGCGCCAATGGTGGTTTTGGGTCCATTGTGCACGAATTTATTTTTCTGCCTGATTTTATGCGCCAACCCTGAATTGATGATTTATGCACCTGTATGCCAGTATTTTTTTTGATATGCTTAACTCTTGATAATTCTCTAGTTCTCTTTAATCCTGTTATTTTAGTCAATCTTGGTTATTTCTTAAATATGATACTGTACTGATAATCCTGATACTGTACTAATAATCCTGATATTGAATTGAATCCTAATACTGTACTGAATTATGATATTGTACTAATAATCCTGATACTATACTGATAATCCTGATACTCCTAATCCTGATAATCCTGATAGTGGCTCGACGTAGCGCACTATCCTGATACTGTACTGATAATCCTAATAGTGGCTCGACGTAGGGAACTCCAGACATGAGAAATCATGTAACTGTTCTGATCAAAGCTATTAGTAGTACCTGTATTGCATGACATATATTCCTGTGGTTGATTTTGATTATACTCATCAAGCTACTATCATATCTTACATCATGTCTAAGGAAGATTCATGAGCACAACGGTCAAAAATTCTTGATAATTATCCAGGCTAATAACTAGAATAATAATCTAGATAGCATTTAGAGAGATTTTCTGGCTATATGCAATCCGGATATCCTAGTGACACTTGATGGATTTTGAGCCCTCCGTCGTGAGGGACACACTTTCAGCACACCGACGAGTGTTGCACTACCAGAAAAGATAAGAAATAATTATACTTGATAAACATATAATATGTACCCGTTCGTCTAGATAACTCGGATAGTATGTAGGGTATGTGGTTGTAAGAAATCTTAAACTGTCTGTGTTATTAACTAGGACTGTGATAACACTAGTTAGCTAATGATAGCAAGCTGTAGGGCATGATTGGCTATGATCGCTTGATTTCCAGTCTAGTTTAGTCCCGTCGTGATTTATTTTAACAACTGATCCAAAAATTATAGCCTGAATACTGATTCTAGATATCCTTGTTTAAATACTCCAGAACTGTTTAACTATTATTTTACCCGTTGTACTTATTTAAATATTTCTTGTGCTATTTTTTATTAATTTTTTTGTATGCTAGTTTTAGTTCATAAGTTTGGCTCCCTTATGGTACTTGCTGTAGCACCATGTTCCCCCGGTGCGGGGAGCGCGACTAAGAAACACAAGATGGTATCGTTCGATCGGGATAGATTGAAACAAGAACTCGTCCTCGTTATGGATTTGTTTCTTCAGAATCAATTCCCATATTCAGTGGACCGTACCCCCGGGATCGACTTAGCGGCAGAGTCAGGAGGGACCTCTTCGCTTCTATCTTTTATTGCCTCGAATTTTGATATCGCTTGTTGCTTTCGTGCTTTGAGTTGGTTTTGGATTTGCTTGGGTTTTCTTGAACAATTTTGATGATTTTGTTGTTTTCGTTCATTGAATTGCACTTTAATTCCGAGATTGGAAAGAGTAGAAGGAGTATTGATCGAGCTATTCATGCAATGCAGGTGAACGAGCAGTAGGTGGCTTACGAGCAGAGTCGTGAAGCGCCTCTTTCCTTCTCCCTTCCAACTACTAAGTGAGTGGCTACCAACCCGATTAGCTAGCCCTGCTTCTAAGCTTCACACCCTAATAAATCTTGCATTCTTCTTTGTCCCGATCAAATGATACCAAGTAATAACTAAAAGATATCAAGATAAAAAGGGGATAGACTTGGTACTTTATGCTTGTCAATAAACTTCATGAATGGATACTAAATTGCATGCTTATTCGTTTGGGAATAAATCATGAATTATTGCTTGTCTTGTACATTGCTTGTCTTATACTCTTGTTGCCTCAAAGCATTAATTGTTAGATCACGGACAACTTGTGCACAAGGTCATTGGTTCCTGCGGACGGTCGCTGGGGCACTAGCACTGATCCGGTCCGGACGGAACTCTATTGTATAGTCCATTGTGCTGGACGGGGTGGCATGTAGCGCTCCTTGTACTTTTGTTACATACCATTCCCGCCAGTGACTAGTGTCCATTGTGGCATCACGCCAGTGATCTCTTGTATATTTAAACCTGTTGCAAACTAACTTGTGTCTTCGTGGCAGGGAAGGCATGGTAAGTATTGTGCAGGTTATTCAGACGGACAGGTAAAATCCACCGAACGGTGGCAAGTTTATTTCAGTATCATACATATATACTGTTGCTTGTAAATGAACTAAGGCAAGATAGGAACCCATAAAATTATGCATACTTCATTAAAACAACGTGTTGATTAGTATAGTTTGGTTTAGCTCGCCTTCACCAGTATGTTTTGACATGCTGACCCTCGTTGAAACAGGTTCTCCGCACTAAGGCGAACCGAGCGATGAGGCGAAGTCGTCTTCCCGATCCAGTCCAGCTGTAGGCGCATCCTGATCGTGCCGTCCTTAAAATATTTGAAGTAGGAGCTTGTAACTCTTCATACACAAATGCAGCTCCGTGGAAAAGCTGTCCTCCAGCCCGGAGGTCTATAACATTTTGAAGTTTAATAAAGGGATGTAATGTACAGGACTGCTATCTTATTTTGAGTCAACACTTTTGTAAGCCCGTACGACATATTAGCTGACTCGTTCAAGAGTTTGTAATAGATGTTTTATTATCAATAAAGAGAACTTTTCCATGTTTTAAATCTGTGTTTCAATTTATCTGTGTACTCTGAATATGTGCTCGTTATGCAAAATACTTTAGCCTTGTGCGGGCGCAACCCCAGGCCCGTACGGCATCACGATTCGGGAGACGCCCCAACAATTCTACGAAATCGGGTCATGATATAGTGGTATCAGAGCACAGATTCAAGTTCCTTAGACTCTCGTGCTGGAAAAGTTCCTTTAACGATCAAATTCCTGTGCGAAATCTTGAACTCGCTAGGCCAAAATGAGATACGTTCATGCAATAAGTCCATAATACATAATGATCCTAATGTAATACCTTCTTTTGAAGGAATGGCACCAGCGCAATCTGCAGCGCTAGCACCGGACGAAATACAAGGCCAAGGAAGTAGTTCGGGCACTTCGGGAAGTTCAGGAAGCCAGTGAGCCATGCCAAGCATCGATCCCATCCAGCAAATGTTGCGGATGTTGGAGGCAAACCAACAAAGGGACGAGGCTCGCTATGAACGGGCCAAGAAGCGGACGGAGGAGAGTCAGCTCAAGTTTCAAGACAATATAGAATCTCGATTCTCAGTCCAACAGAAGCAGGTAGATGCCCTGCAACAGATCGTTCAGACTTTGGCTTCCAACCATTCCGCTGCAACAGCAATAACTCCGTTGGAACAACCCGTGCTTGAAGTAGAGACGCCGCAAATTCTAAGGACGAGGGACGTGACTGCCTTCGACTTTGGCCACTTCAAGAAAGTCTGTAACACCCTATTCAACGGGACTGAGGACCCAATCGTGGCTCTAGATTGGTTGGCCGAACTTGAAGACCACTTCCCTCTGTTAGAGGTCCCCGAAGAGAAGCGCGTCGCCTGCGCGCAACTACAGCTCCGCCTCAATGCACACGATTGGTGGGACGTGCATCGACGATCTCTCCAATTTGATCACGGAGAGTAGGCGATCTCGTGGACGACCTTTCATGCCGCATTCGAAGAGGAGTTTGTACCCCCTCCAGTATAATGTCAAATGGAGAACGAGTTTGTGCAACTGAGGCAAGGCAGCTATGTTATTTCTGTAACAAGCCAGGGCATACGAAGGATAATTGTCGTCTGAAACTTGGGTTATGCCTAGCCTGTGGTGAATTAAACAATTCTGTTCGTAATTGTTCCTTGAGTCATGATCGCCGTCCCGAACGTAATAATCCCTAACAGTAGGTCCTATTCCTAAGTTTCGGGATGAAACTTCCAATTGGTTGGGTAGGATGTAGCGCCCCGTTCCCCCGGTGCGGGAAGCGCGGCTAAGAAACACAAGACGGTATCGTTCGATCGGGATAGATTAAAACAAGAACTCGTCCTTGTTATGGATTTGTTTCTTTGGAATCGATTCCCATATTCAGTGGACCGTGCCCCCGGGATCGACTTAGCGGCAGAGTCAGGAGGGACCTCTCCGCTGCTATTTTTTATTGCCTCGAATTTCGATGTCGCTTGTTGCTTTCGTGCTTTGAGTTGGTTTTGGATTTGCTTGGGTTTTCTTGAATGGTTTTGATAATTTCGTTGTTTTCGTTCATTGAATTGTACTTTAATTCCGAGATTGGAAAGAGTGGAAGGAGTATTGATCGAGCTGTTCGTGCAATGCAGGTGAACGAGCAGTAGGTGGCTTACGAGCGGAGTCGTGAAGCGCCTCTTTCCTTCTCCATTCTAACTACTAAGTGAGTAGCTACCAACCCGATTAGCTAGCCCTGCTTCCAAGCTTCACACCCTAATAAATCTTGCATTCTTCTTTGCCCCGATCAAACGATACCAAGTAATAACTAAAAGATACCAAGATAAAAAGGGGATAGACTTGGTACTTTATGCTTGTCAATAAACTTTATGAACGGATATTAAATTGCATGCTTGTTCGTTTGGGAATAAATCATGAATTATTGCTTGTCTTGTACATTGCTTGTCTTGTACTCTTGTTGCCTCAATGCATTAATTATTAGATTACGGACAACTTGTGTACAAGGTCATTGGTTCCTGCGGACGGTCGCTGGGGCATTGGCACCGATCCGGTCCGGACGGAACTCTATTGTATAGTCCATTGTGCTGGACGGGGTGGCATGTAGCGCTCCTTGTACTTTCGCTACATACCATTCCCGCCAGTGACTAGTATCCATTGTGGCATCACGCCAGTGATCTCTTGTATATTTAAACCTGTTGCAAACTAACTTGTGTCTTCGTGGCAGGGAATGCATGGTAAATATTGTGCAGGTCATTCAAACGGGCAGGTAAAATCCACCGAACAGTGGCAAGTTCATTTCAGTATCATACATATATACTGTTGCTTATAAATAAACTAAGGCAAGATAGGAACCCACAAAAATATGCATACTTCATTAAAACAACGTGTCGATTGGTATAGTTGGGTTTAGCTCGCCTTCACCAGTATGTTTCGACATGCTGACCCTCGTTGAAACAGGTTCTCCGCACTAAGGCGAACCGAGCGAGGAGCCGAAGTCGTCTTCCCGATCCAGTCCAGCTGTAGGCGTATCCTGATCGTGCCGTCCTTGAAGCATTTGAAGTAGGAGCTTGCAACTCTTCATACACAAATGCAGCTCCGTGGCAAAGCTGTCCTCCAGCCCGGAGGTCTATAACATTTTGAAGTTTAGTAAAGGAATGTAATGTACAGGACTGCTATCTCATTTTGAGTCAACACTTTTGTAAGCCCGTGCGGCATATTAGCTGACTCGTTCAAGAGTTTGTAATAGATATTTCATTATCAATAAAGAGAACTTTTTCATGTTTTAAATCTGTGTTTCAATTTATCTGCGTACTCTGAATATGTGCTCGTTATGCAAAATACTTTAGCCTTGTGCGGACGCAACCCCAGGCCCGCACGGCATCACGATTCGGGGGACGCCGCAACGATTCTACGGAATCGGGTCGTGACACTTGCTGTTTTGGGGTCTGACACCACTGGTTTTGTATGGTCAGATTTTGGAGCAGGATCGTAGGATCTTCCGTACTTTCCATCTCAAGATGGTAAACACCTGGAGAACCCAGAGCCATGAGTGGGTTCATCTTTCATCACCTACTTGATCATGTACATTATTCTTTTGAGACATTTAGCTACCAAGCACGTATTTAGCTCATGTTTTAGACTTGACATTCTAGCCTGCGGGCCTACATATAAAGTATATTCTAGATTATAGCTAGAGATGTTAATATAATATTGTACTCTGCTTATTTTTTATTTTGGTAACTAGCTACATGATCATCTGGGTATCTATAATTTGGGACACCTTATTATTATATGTTGGCGATCATACATCTTGTAAACTTGTTACTTGCTTAAGATTGAGACACCTAGGATTCTTGATCCAGGATTGTCTGATGAATTATAGAGTAAACCCTCACATGTCTAGACAGTCGTGACTGTATCTCGGGGTATAGAGTACTCTGGTATACGTAGTTGGATTTGTCTGCCCTGGTTCCCCAGTATTCTGGTTCTGGGCATGACACGGCTTAAGTGGTGGTCCATGCAGGTCTGAAAATTCAGAAGTGGGGGGGGGGGGTTTACCAATCTATTTTAGATGTCTCAATCATGCTACTCCTTGATCTCCTCCAGTGTCAAAATTATATTCCTAAAATTTTGATTCAATATATGCTTTGATCCTCGATCAATCATGTTCATCCCTTTGATGATCCTTGTGTCCTTTATATTTCAGGAACATTATTCTTGGTCTTTCTGGTCATCCAGCCCGAGTTCTTCCAGTAACAGGATAATATCTCGATGCCCAACAAACCCTTGAGGTTTAGCCTCAGTATTCCGGGGTCGGGTCCAGAACAGCTCAAAATAAGGAACCTCGGATCCAGTTAGTACCTCATGTGTAACTAGTACCTAATGTAGGAGGGGATAATAGTATGCTAATTGGTATCCTTCGAGAATTATTGGCATCTCAAGGATGTCGAGAGGACATACTCATTCAGTCAGTAAAAGGGGCTTTGGAAAAAGGTGGACCTCCTACCAACAACTCGGCCAGCAACTTCAAGCGCCTCCAACCCTCGAATTTCTATGGCACCGAGGATGCGATTGCATTGGATGCTTGGCTTCAGGACACTGAGGCTATTCTAGAGGCAGCCGAAGGTTCGACTAGAGAGCAAGTCTCGGTGGTTCTGTTACAGTTGCTAGATCTGGACCGAGAGTAGTGGGCAGCAGAGATGGTTTTACTAACAGTACCCCTCCCCTGAGCCGCATTCAGCGAAAGATTTCAGGTCAGATACTTTGATGCGGTATAGCGTTATGATCTGCAACAAAGATTTAATAACTTGAAGCAGATAGACAGAACTGTCGACGGCTACGTGGCAGAATTCTGTAGGTTAAGTCTATTTGCTCCCATCTTGGTGGCGACCGAATTAGACCGAGCATGGAGGTTCCAGTAGGGACTTCACCTGGAGATCATATTGGCAGTAGAACAACACAAGTTTCAGACTTTTGATGATGTGTTAAAAGCAGCAAGGAGGCTTGAGTATACCTTCCAGAGTATAGTAGATCGGACTGGAGGTCATAAGAGGACCCATACTTCAGGCAGTTCTTACACCCAGTCTTCAGCACCAGCTCCAACAGTGCGAGCTTTGACGATTGGAACCCTGACCAGGACAACTTCAGTAGCATCATTTCAACGACCAGCTCGGATACATCCTCAGTAGTAGAGGTCATCTCCTTCGGTAGGATGTTCTCATTGTGAAAAACTAGGGCATATTTTATCAGAGTGTCATAGTGCACATGGGTCGTGCTTAGTTTATGGAGCTTCGGAACATACGGTGGGATCTTGCCCACATAGAGCTAGTTCATCATAATTTCCCCGATAGGACCCCAGTATAGGCCTCCAGTGCCGGTTCAGCAGAACCAGGGTCCGAGGCCTTTGCTGGCCCAATCTCAAGTATTCCAGCAGCAGAGGCCACAATAGTATGCACATGTCCAAGCTCAAGTACAAGCCAGGAAAGGAGGTCCGCAGCAGAGAGGACCAGCACCAAGAGGATGAGGCCAGGCTATGGCACTCACCGTGGAGGAACATCTGGAACATCTAGCTTCAGGTGAGGTGGTGACAGGTATCATTCTCGTCAACTTTTATTCAACTTCAGTATTGTTTGATTCTGGTGCATCACATTCCTTTATGTCTACACGATTTACAACACGAGTTAGAGTAGAACCTGAATTATTATTAGTAAGACTCAATATACTTACTGGTAACGGTATCGTGGGAGTATATAGAGTTTATATATACCTCATATCGGGTCGTAGTATGCAGGAGAGATTTTCCTGCTAGACTAATGGAGTTTCCTATGGGAGATTATAACATCGTCCTAGGCATGGATTGGTTGAGTGTCTGATATGCGGCGATAGATTGCCATGTTGGCAAGGTTATCTTTTGTATTCCCTGAGAAAAAGAATTTTTATTTTCAAGAGAAAAGATAGAGTCTCCGTCAGCAATCATGAGAATGGCAGTAGCTAAAGGAGTAAAATTCCCCAGAGTGGTCAGTGAGTTTCCAGATGTGTTTTCAGAAGAGCTTCCAGACATACCACCAGAAAGAGAGATAGAGTTTACCATTGATCTAATTTCCGGAATAGCACTAGTGTCAGAGAGAGTCTATAGGATGGCACCATCAGAGTTGAAAGTCTTGTACCGAATGATTGAAAAATTAAGAACCAAGGGATTCATTTAAGCTAGTAGATCGCCTTTGGGAGCCCCAATGCTACTTATGAAGAAGAAGGATAGAATTTATAGTTTGTGTGTTGATTATCGTACCCTCAATGTAGTAACCATCAAGAACAAGTATCACTTGCTAAGGATCGATGGCTTGTTCGATCAGCTTAGTGGAGCAGCAGTATTTTTTAAGATTGATCTGAGGTCAGGATATCATCAGATCAAATTCAGAGAGCAAGATATACCCAAGATGGTGTTCAGATCAAGATATGGATATAGAAGTAGTATTGCCTAACAATACAATATTGATGGTCGGTCTGTAAGTTCAGTCCAGTATAGTAGAAAAGATTAGAGCAGCACAGTCATCCGCATGTCCAGCTTCTGCGACTTAGGGCAAAATATGAGGCAAGACGTATAATAGAACTAAGCATTCATAATGACGAAATTCTCTAATTTGGTAATCGTCTTTGTGTACCAAGTGGAGATCCGTCAAGAGATCAAATTAGAAGCCCATATTTTTCAGTATTCCGTTCACCCAGGAGGAACAAAGATGTACAGAGATATTCGTCAGCATTTCTGGTGGAATGGTATGAAGAGGGAGATTGCACGGTTTGTCTTTCGATGTTTGGTTTATCAGCAAGTCAAGACTGAGCATCAGAGACCAGCATGACTTCTTCAAACTTTACCAATTTCGGAATGGAAGTGTGACCATATCACCATAGATTTTGTGATCGGCCTTCTTAGATCCCCAGTTGAAAGAGATGCAATTTGGGTAATAGTGGATCGACTTACAAAGGTTGCTTACTTTCTTTCCTTCAGAGTGGAATAGTCTAAAGAGCAGTTCTCGAATGTACATGAATCAGATTGTCAGACTTCATGGAGTACCAGTCAGCATTGTATCAGATAGAGATTCCAGATTCATATATCACTTTTAGCAAAGTCTACAGCAGAGTTTGGGTATCCGTCTGAAGTTTTGTACGGCTTATCATCCCTAGATAGATGGTCAGTCAGAACGTGCGATCTAGACTCTAGAAGGTATGCTTCGATCTTGCACCCTTGACTTTGGTGGTTCATGGGAAGACCATTTACACTTGGTGGAATTCTCCTACAATAATAGTTTTTAGGTAAGTATCCAGATGACACACTTTGAGGCATTGTATGGAAGGAAGTATAGATCATCGTTAGTTTACGATGATATTGGTGAGAGAAAATTGCTTGATCCCGAGATGCTAGCCCAAACAGTCGAGGTAGTCAAATAAGCCTGGAAGCATCTTAAGGTGGCTCAAGATCGTCAGCATCATTGGGCCGATTCGCATCGACGACCTTTTGAGTTCTCTGTCGGTGACCATGTATTCCTTCGAATTTTGCCTACCCGAGGAGTCATCAGATTTGGTGTGCGGGGAAAGCTTAGTCCACGGTATATTGGTTTGTTCGATATTCTTGATCGAGTTGAAGATATTTCTTATTGCCTTGCTCTTTCGTCATCGTTTTGCGAGATACATAACGTTTTTCATGTATCTCAGTTACGATGGTATATACCAAATTTAAGCCATGTCCTGGATCATTCAGAATTGGTCGTTGGTAACGACCTTTCGTATGAGGAGAGGCATGTATCCATTTTGGACCGGAGAAAGAAGATTCTCAAGAACCGGACGATTCGGCTAGTTCGAGTTGCTTGGAGGCATCACTCATCGGACGAGTCAACTTAAGAGCGAGAGGATGACATCCGTGCTCGATACCCGTATTTATTTGTTTTATGAGGTATACTTGTTCGTGCATCTCGTACCCTGATCTTGTCTTGTGCATTCTTGTCTTATTCTAGGATTGTGCTTGATTTCAGTATGCCCTTGCTTACCTTGATTGCATGTCTCCAGAGTTTTCTTGCTAGAACCCGTGCCTTATTAAAATTTCTAGGACAAAAATTTTTAAGGAGGAGAGAGTTGTGAGACTCATCTCACTGTTCTAGTATATGTACCCGATATACACGTATTATATATGTATAGCTTATTTATTATTTAATTGCTTACATCATGCTTTATGTCATTCATGCATTATGTAGGTTATTTTTGTAAGTTTTTCTTAGTTGCATGCTTTAGATCGTTGTTTCCTTGGTTTTCTTGGTGGATGGCTGTGATGAACCCGAGTGAGGGACATGGATTATGATCCAATGGCCTACAATCCTAGATCCTCCTATATAAGCAATCATATTCTCTTTCCACCACTTTTCTTTTCCTTTTCTTTTATTTATCTTTCCTTCTTCATTTCTTTCCCAGCAAAGAGCAGCAGCCGAGCTTGGCCTTGGCCGTGGGTGACCTTGGTAGTGTTGGTATTAAGATAAAACTTGATCGTAGGTAAGTATATCTTGCCAACCGAAGGAACAACCTTGGATCTTATTTTGATTCTTAGTATAACTTATTTTTAATTATTTAATCAGTTTTATTTTTGGGTATCCTTTAGAACTTGTCTCATTGATGATTTTATTTTTCTTGAATTGATTGCTCATGGAGCCCGAGAACAGTAAGTCCGAGAATGTAAATTGGCCTGAGAATGCATACAAAAGTACATAGGGAACCTTTGTCGCATATAGCGAAGTTCCAGGGAGCGCACTTGTGTGTGTTTGACAAATTTCTTAGAAAGTGCCAAGATATGTTGAGTACTTTGGACGTACTTCTCTACTCCTACGTATATTTTGTATTATGGCAATTCCTTCAAAAATATATGAATCCTACTTAGCGCACTTTTGAATGGATCTGGAAGTCATCAAGAATGTACGCCACTGCTTAAATAGCCAAGTTGGTGCATTTTACAAATATTGCAGAGTTGGCGCACTTTGGTGAAACTTTTCTTACTAGCTCACTCTGTCGCTTCTGGAGAATGGCGCACTTTATTGTGTTGGCACACTATGTTGCATTCTCCAGAGATATCGTACTTTGTAGCCCTTCGTAATTACTTAATGACTATACAAAGACTTCTGACCATTCTCGAGAATTGTGTTCTCGACTACAGGATTGTATCGACTGTTGTGCCATGCCATGGAACTTGTGTTGTCTTTTAGTAGACCTTTCTGCACTTGTTTGTGCGTCAAACTTCACTACTGGCATACTTGATAAAAGTGCGCTAAGTTCATAGCTTGGGTACTTTCATTTGTGCGCAAATAATAGATTTATGCGCCAAGCTCCTGGCTCACACACTTCTATCATTGTGCACCAAGGTCCTAGAAGTGCGCTTTAGTATGATTTGTGCGCCACCTTTTGTCCGGAGCACTTTTGTATCAAAGTATGCCAAAAATGTCCGAATTAGTGATTTGTGCACCAAAACTATTTTTGGCCATTTGTGCACCAATAGTGGTTTTGGGTCCATTTTGCGCAAATATTATTTTTTTTGCCTAATTTTATGCGCCAATCCTGAATTAATGATTTATGCGCCTATATCATATTCTCTTTGATATGCTTAACTCTTGATGATTATCTAGTTCTTTTTAATCCCATTATTTTACTTAATCCTGGTTATTTCCTGAATATGATATTGTACTGATAATCTTGATACTATACTAATAATCTTGATATTGAATTAAATCATGATACTATACTGAATCGTGATACTGTACTGATAATCCTGATACTCTTGATCCTGATAATCCTAATAGTGGCTCAATGTAGCGCACCATCCTGATATTGTACTGATAATCCTGATAGTGGCTCGACGTAGCACACTCCTGACATGAGAAATCATGTAACTGTCCTGATCAAGGATATTAGTAGCACCTGTATTGCATGACATGTATCCCCGTAGTTAATTTTGATTGTACTGGTCAAGCTACTATCCCGTCTTGCATCATATTTAAGATAGATTCCTGGGTACCACGGTTGAGAATCCTTAATAATTGTCCAGGCTAATAACTAGAATAATAATCTCGATATCATATAAAGAGATTTTCTTGCTACATGCAATTCCGGTATCCCAGCAACACTTGATGGATTTGGAGCTCTCCGTCATGAAGGGCACACTTCCACCACACTGACAAGTTTTGTACTACCAAAATAGATAAGAAATAATTATACTTGATAAACCTATACTATATACCCGTTCGTCTGGATAATCCGGATAGTTTGTAGGGCATATGGCTGTAAGGAATCTCAAACTACATATGTTAGTAACTAGGACTATGATAATCCTAGTTAGCTAATAATAGCAAGTCGTAGGGCATGATTGGCCGTGATTGGTTGATTTTCAGTTTGTCTAGTCCCGTCCTGATTTATTTTAACAACTGATCCAAAAATTGTAACCTGAGTACTGATTCCAGATATCCTTGTTTAAATACTCCAAAAAGATTTAACTATTATTTTACCGGCTGCACTTATTTTAATATTCTTTGTGCTATTTCTTATTGATTTGTCTGCATGCTGATTTTAGTTCATAAGTTTGGCTCCCTTGTGGTACTTGCTTTTTGGGGTCTGACCCCACTGGTTTTGTATGGCCATATTTTAAAATAGGACTGTAGGATCTCCCGTACTTTCCGTCTCAAGATGGTGAACACCAGGAGCACCCCGGGCCATGAGTGGGTTCCTATTTCATCACTCACTTGATCTTGTACATTATTCTTTTGAGATATTTAGCCACCAAGGACGTGTTTAGCTCATGTTTTGGACTTGACATTATAGCCTGCGGGCCTACATGTAAAGCATATTCTAGAATATATCTAGAGTTGATCATGTAATATTGTACTCTGCTAGTTCTTTATTTTGGTAAATAGCTTCTTGATCATCTGGGTATGTATAGTTTGGAATGCCTTACTATTATATATTGGTGATCATAAATCTTATAAACTTGTTGCTTGCTTGAGATTGAGACACCTAAGATTCTTGATCCAGGATTGCCTGATGGATTATAGAGTAAAACCTTACATGTCTAGACAACCGTGACCGTTTCTCGGGGTATAGAGTACTCTGGTATACGTAGCTGGCTTTGTCTGCCCCCGCTCTCCAGTATTCTGGTTCTGGGGCATGACAGTTATCCTCCTAGGCCGAACGATCCTGGTGCCCTGGTTAGCATCTCATTTAAGGAACCATATTTTTTTCTTGTGCACATAATATCCGTGACCATGCAGATGCATGAACAGTTATCATAATATAAGCACGGTACAGAGAATATAAATACATGTTGTTCTCTTGATCATGCTCGCGAATTTAACATTCTCATTTCTAATATGGTTGGTGACTCGCTAGTCCCAATATACTTTCATCTTACTTTCTTTCATAGGGACTTGTCAGTCCATACCTGCTTCCATAGTTCCAGTGCACTGATACACTAAATAGATGTATAGGCATTCAATGTTCTAATTTCAGTGTGATAAGCATGCAAGGAGTTTGCATAGTGATACTTCTTTTCTTATGTGAGACTTACATTACAGCAGTCTTATATCAATAATATTAGTAGTTCAGTACTCAGGTGTTCAATGATTACAACAGTATTGAATATAAGACATCACTATCTTTATGTGGACTAAAGCCACATTCAGTATGGAACACAAAAGAGTAATACTAGCATTCATTTTATTAGGACATGAAGGAGTAGAGGAGAAGGGACAGATCCACTTACTTCTATAAATATAGCTGCATGCCTCGATCCCACCTATGCCTACGATTCCTCAAGAATGATCTGACGTGATAAACAATCTTTTAACTTGGCATAACCATACCCTCGAATCATGCTCCATAAAATATTTTATCCGGCCAAGTTAAGCAAGACTGTATCATCACACCAAGCATCTCGACTTCCCGTACAACTTTAATCACATCTGTCTGATCCATCTAGAATTTTAGCGTAATGTCTTTCCGTGGAGCGGGGCATTACAAATGACATGTCATACTTGTTTGTCAAGTAAGTTGTGTCAAAATTGACAACATCACCAAATTTTTTATATGCTTTTCTACTCCAAACATCTGCCCAAAATATATTTTTCATATGATCCTCCTTGTTTAATTCAATATCAAAGTAGAAACCAATGTTCTCTGCAACCTTCCTCGAAAAGTATCTCATAATTACTGGTACATCTCCTTTGTCATGTCATAGTCATCTTATTTCTCCAATTGCATTTCTGACATCTTTTTCACTAAATATTGTGTTCTCATATCCGTTATTCCCAATTACCACTGAGGTGTTTTGTGCATCCTAATTCTAGCATGGTTTTTTATATCAAGCTTGTGTCTCACATGGGCAATGATGTTTTTATTGCAGTGGTAGAATCTTGCTTTGCTTGGACTTACCTCATGATTGTTCTTAAGATTAAATACTATCATCTCCCATTTTTGTTTATTATTAAATAATTTTATAATGCACCCAATCATGTAGCTCGCTTGGGATTTTATTGGTAGTATTAACATGTTACCCTTGTCTACCACAACAATAAGTTACACTTGTGATAATCCTAGCTTTATTCTTCCTTCCATATTTTTTCTTACAAAAAATTCTACATGCTTCGCATAGCCTTTAAAGAAGTTATACATATTTTCCGTTGTATTAAACTTCATCTCAATATATGGATCTGTATTCTTGGACTCCATTCCACTATTCGGTTCATAATCCTTATCTTAAGATGAATCTAAAGAATCCTCTTGCACCTCTTCCTCTTTTTTATATTTTATAGTTGTCTAAAGACATATCTAAAAACTAAATAAATATAATATGAGAACAATAATATTATCAAAATAAATAAAATAAATAAAAATAATGATCAAAGAGAACATGAACACATTAATAAGGCTAATGCCTTTTTCTAGTTATTTAAATAAATTTGTATATAAGCTATCAAACAAAAAAAGTTGATTATTTAAATGTTTGTAAATAAGTTATATAAATGAAACAAATAAAACAATTTTAGCACTTTTGATATCCAAAGAAAAGATAACAAAGAATTTTGTAATAAAGAGTGTGACTCATTCATTCTCTTCGACATATTCTTTTATTTTATCATAAAACTTCCAATAACATAATGGATAATAAAAAGTACGAAGCTTTTACCTTCAGATGATACTCTTTCACGGGCCTCCTCTGATTGCAGCGTAAGTACAATAACAAGTCTGTGATTGGTTTATGTTAACTCATTGGTGGCTGTTAGGTGAGGAGAGAACGACTCACATTGTGGAAGAATAGATAGTTAATACTACTTGGAAATAGGAAAAGACAATCGTTGTAAACAACAATGAATGATGTTAATGAATATAAAATGACTACTTGGGAATAGGAAAGGACTACTTGTTGGCTTTTAGGTTTCGACACATGCGGTGCATGAGTATTGTGCACATACATGACAACGAAGCATTATATAACAATGATACAAAATAAAATTTCAGAAAAAAAATATAGACAATTTCCAACAAAGTTAACTTTAGATATATATTTTTATAGGATTATAGTATTATGCGGTACATGACAGTTCCAATAAAGTAAAACTGTTATGTGCGTACATGACAATTTCCAACAAATTTGCCTTTAAAGTATTATATGACATTGATGCATAATAAAGCATTAACTTATTAGATGAAGCCTAACTTCTTTGTATTAAATAATCTTAAATTTCTTCATTAAATTGTAACTTGTTGGATAAAGGAATGATGTTATCCAAATGAAACAAACAAAACAATTTTGGCACTTTTGATATCCAAAGAAAAGAGAACAAAGGATTCAGTAATAAAGAGTGCGACTCATTTATTCTCTTTGACAAATTCTTTTATTTTATCATAAAACTTTTAATAACATAATGGATACTAAAAAAAGTACAAAGCTTTTACCTTCATATGGTACTCTTTTGCGGGCCTCCTCTGGTTGCAGCTGTTTGTGGTATTAAACGAAAGAATGAAAGTGCATTTCAATGTTGGGGTTTATAAGAGACCCGCGCCCTTTGGTTTACAAACAAACTTGTACAATGTAATCCTATACGAGGATATGGGAGTACAATTTATTTAATCTGGGTATAAATTGCTATAGGCGTCTGATCTGCGGTCGATCACTTTAGCCCTTGGACTACACGATGTTGAAAAAGTATCGTGGAAGACAGGATGCAGCTTCGGAGGTTGCAAAGGAGGGTGGATGCGCGATGCTGAAGGTCGTCGCTCCCTGTTCCTTGCCTAAGCTCTGGATTCTTCTCTCCCTCTCTCTATCTCTCCTCCTTGATCTCTAGTTCGATGACCTTGTCCGATCTTCGAGTTTTTAGTTTTTCGACCTTTTTTCCCTATTGATAGGGGTCTCTATTTATAGAGTTTTGGTGACAGTGACCACTCCGTCGGTGTAACAACCGAGGAGTGGGCAGTACAGCACCCCTTTACACAACGGTTTAAAATAACCAATGCCTGCGTGTAAATGACCTTTTGAGTGAGCATGTGACGCGTGTCCAACTAAGGGAACAAAATGCGTATATCTGCTACGAAGGTCACGGCGTAGAAGCCACGTAGGTAGGTATCCCTTGTGTAGCAGAGGTTGGCGTAAAAGCCAAGTGACTGTCACCTCGGCATAGAAGCCAAAATAGGCATAGAAGCCGAATAGGCATAGAAGCCGAACAGGCATAGAAGCCGAATGGGCATAGAAGCCGAATGGTCGTAGAGACTGAGAGGGCGTTGGAAGCCGAGGGAGCACTGATCCTGAGCGGGCGTAGAAGCCACTGCATACCATACCGAAGTGCTGATGTGGACGTCTTAGCCGGAATTACGGCTTTCGAAGATATAATCAAATCTTCTACAGAGATTTGCTATCATCTTGTGCATTAAATGTGGAGACATGTTTTGAAGGTCTGCAGCCCTTCTGTGCATCCGTCGCAGAGACGTGCCTTGAGGGAAACTGTCACTGCTCTGTGTAATTAGACGTAGAGACGTGCCTCGAGCCCCGTACGAAGTGCAGCTTTTGACGTGGCAGCGGTTTGTCTTACTGCGGAGCGTAAAACAGCTCATATTTGCCTGTGTAAAACAAGGCAGCGTATTCCCTTGTACGCAAAAAAGCGGTTTACGCTGGGGGGACTTTGGTAAACGACGGTTTGGTGATATTTTAACCAAATCCTCTGCATTAAATGCAGAGATCCGCCATCATACTGTGGGTACGTCCCGAGGGGTCTGCCATCGTTTCCAGCCGTCGTCTGGGTAGCCGTGCAGCACTTTTTTTTGTCAGGAGTCAGAGGCCAGGTTCACCGCGTGACTTGACAGGTTCATTTCGGGGAAGACGAAGCGTTCCTCGTACGCTTTAACGTTGCTCTGAGAGCGGCTGGGTTTTACGCCATGGAGGCGATGAAGAACCCTGTTTTACGTTGGATGGCTCCGAGGGCCTCTGCTTACGCTGCTCTGTATCAAGATGCTGCGTAGATCATTCCCGCGTATTTTTCATGCTTCTACAAAACCCCCTTCAAAGCTTTTAAATTCCTCGGAATTTGAAACGCTTTGAAAGAAGCATGAACGGCCCCTCGTAACTCGAAACGTTTCTGAATGGAGCGTTGAAATGGTCGGTACTGACTTTATGGCAGATTTATTGGGGACCGCTGTGATCTCTTTCGCCTATAAAAGGCCGGGGGGGTGAACCTGTTTTCACCACATTCCCATTGTCATGCAGAGATGATCGCCGGAGCTCGTCGGGTCGATCTGAGGAAGAAGGAGATCATGTTCTTCCAGCATGTAGGGAGCCAAAAAAGACGGTATCTTCGAGCAAGTGTCCACTGCAACGATGGATCATGGAAGGATATCTTAGCCTCCCTTGCTCGGGATAATCAGCAACTTTGTATGGCGTTGCACCAGGAGAGAGGAAGGGTCGTATTAGACCACACTGCTTGCAAGCAGTGCCTTCTCTCGTTGCCTCTGGTGACGAGAGGCAGACAGACCGGCTAGCATGGAGGGGGTCTGTAGGAAATCAAAATTACCCTGCTTTCCTTCTGTTGGAGGATGGATCATCTGTCCAGTTCTGTATCCTCCTGCCACTGATCATCTTCTTGGACGAAGAGGAAGATCACCGATGCCAGAACCTGTCAGAACAGATTCCGAGGGCGGCGTCCAGACGACGAGGGGGTATCTCCTTTGTAGATGGAGTTTCCCTCAGATATAACCACGAAAAATAGAGAAAAACTCTTGTAGATTGGATTTTCCTCATATGTAATCATGATTTTAATAAAATCGTCTTCTTCTCCATATGATCGTCTTGCCATATGTTGCTGTGAAGTCTGGATATGTGCAGCTTCGACACGTCTAAACCTTTACGCTGACTCTGATAGAAAGAGTATTAGGCCCTGTCCTTTACACGTAGCGAATAGTCCATAGAACGCCGCTGAGCGTCCTTGAACATTTAGAATTGTCCTGTTGCTAGGACTGAGGGACGGCGTAGAATTCTGAACTGTTGCTTCTCTGATGAGCAAAATCTTGTTCAGACTTCGTCTTCAAGAATGATCTCTCGAAACTCCCTTGGAACAGGGTCGAGGTTTTTGGCTGTCAAATTGAGTTGCCGCCTTGATAGACGAGATGTTCAGACTGGAGTCTGGATGAACCTCCAATTTTGGACCCGAGAAGAGTAATTTCTTAATGTTTTAACTCTGTATGCTTCGGGTATTTAGGATGCTCTGGGTCAAGAACGAGTATCTTCTGTGTTGAACTCTTTGCACTTGACCGCCTTGGGGACTGTTCGGATATACGAAAAGTCGTGGAGCATGAAATCATCAGTCTGTAGCCTCTGAGCGTAAAAACACCACCGAGCGCGAAATCGTAGACTTGTGATTCCTGAGCGTAAAGTCGTAGGTTTGTTGCCTCTCGAGCATAAAAGCTACCGAGCACAAAGACATCCGGGCATAAACCGTAGACTTGTGGCTGTCGAACGTGAAGCCATAGATCTGTTGCTGTCGAGCGTAGAAAAGCTCCTTTAGCGCAGAACTGTAGATCTGTAGCCTGTGAGCGTAAAAACACCACCGAGCGTGAAATCGTAGACTTATGGTTCCTGAGCATGAAGTCGTAGGTTTATTGCCTCTCGAGTATAAAAGCTACCGAGCACAAAGGCATCCGGGCATAAACCGTAGACTTGTAGCTGTCGAACGTGAAGCCGTAGATCTGTTGCTGTCGAGCGTAGAAAAGCTCCTTTAGAGCAGAACTGTAGATTTGTAGCTTGTGAGCGTAAAAACACCACCGAGCGCGAAATCGTGGACTTGTGGTTCCTGAGCGTGAAGTCATAGGTTTGTTGCCTCTCGAGTATAAAAGCTACCGAGCACAAAGGCATCCGGGCATAAATCGTAGACTTGTGGCTGTCGAACGTGAAGTCGTAGATCTGTTGCTGTCGAGCGTAGAAAAGCTCCTTTAGCGCAGAACTGTAGATTTTTTTAGCTCCTGAAAAGAAAATTTCTTCGAGCGTGAGGTTTTGCGGATCTGTTGCTTCTGAGCGTAAACTGAGCGCCACCGAGCGTGAGATCGTCGATTTGGTATCTGCTGATCGAAAAGTCGTAGGTTTGTGGCCTCTCGAGCATAAAAGCTACCGAGCACAAAGGCATCCGGGCGTAAAACCATAGACTTGCAACTTGCGAGCGTAAAACCGTAGATCTGTTGCTGTCGAGCGTAGAAAGCTCCTTTAGCGTAGAACCCGCTGAACCGTCTTGCACGAAAAAACCTTTCGAATTCGCTGACTGTCCGTTTTTCGAGGGTAGTGGGCTGACGTAGCATCCAATCATAACCAACTCTTAATTGCGAGATCCGGTTGGGGTCTCGAGGGGTTCGTCCGAGGATTCGAGGAGTCGACTCGGACCGTATATATATACCCCAAGCTTTTGAGAGAAAAAGCTTTTTATCTGTCTTCTGCGAAAGAGAGCTTTCGACTGTTCGAGTTTTCCTTCGTTCCTTCTCCGAGCACATCGAGTCCTCAGAAATGGCATCGAAATAAACTCCCTCCGCTAAGGAAAAGAGCGTAGGTTCTTCTTCTCGTTCTTCGGTACCGGCGAGAGAATCTTCGGTCGGGCAAGGTGATCCTCCTTCTGAGAGGAGTATCCCGCCGATGAGCAGTGCACCCGGCTTTAGAGGTAAAGCTTTTTTGGGATGACAAACGACGAAAAATCCTTCGCACACGTTGAACGTGACCGCGCTAGGTCGTCTTCTGTGCTGATAGCCTCTTTTGAGGAAGATGACGCACGGAGACGTTTTCATCTTTTACGCCCATATTTCTAATGTGCCAGCGTAAAAACTCCATATTTTTGTAGTTCTGAGCGTAAAAGCTCTGGCTAACAAAAATTGGGGTATATCGTAAAATCTTAAATTTTTACGCTTGCGGAGGAGACTTCCGGCGTATAGAGACCAAATTTGCGCAATCTTGGCGTAAAGCACAGACTGTCGTTTCTTTGGTCCGTACTTTGTGCAGGATTTGCAATGACCTATTTTTCCTTGCATCTTTGCAGTTGATTTGGGTGAGTCTCCACTGGCTGAGGTGATGGGCTCCGCTGCCGGGATGCTGCACTCGAACTACCTGGAGGATCTGTCCCATGTGGCCTTTCCCATCTCTGGACCCCAGTATCCTGAGGGCAGGGAGTTTCTGATATCGGCCCAGGGTGAGCGAATGTTGTTGAGCATGATCAATGGCGAACCCTTGACACATGTAGACGGGAAGTAGTACATAAAGCCGGCTTTCCTCTTTGGGGATATGATCGATAAACAGTCCCAGACGAAGCCTAAGAGGGAGCCTTGGGTCTTCCCTGCCGGGAATTTGGTCTTGTATCTGCCGACGATGCCGAGGGATTATCCTATCTCGACTTTCTCCCATGCGACGCATCCTAGGAAGATGTCGTGGAAGCTGACTCCTGATCTTCACGGGAAGCCTGGGAAGATCTTTCACCTGAAAGGAGCTAACCAGGGGTCGTTTGTCAGTCGCCCCTCCGGCGTTGTGATGCTGTTCTGGGGGCTGTGCCCGGGTAATGTCCCGAGTGAAGTTAGCTCGGTGATCCAGCCTGTCCAGTTGCCGACCTTCTGTAACGACTTCATGAGTCGAGGTGGGGTATATCCCAAGGAGAATCCTCGGTGCAACGGGTGGATCGCCCCAATGAACTTTCGATGGAGATGCCTAGTTGATTGGGCCTTGTCGCACTTCCAAAGAGAGCTGGAGGATATTGGACTATATGCCGTCGTGAGTGCGACGAGTGTTGGGTTGCCTCCCAATGCTAATTTATTCTTGGCACTGATGGAGCGGTATATTCCGCTCACCGGGACCTTCGCCACTCCACTGGGGGAGTTGGAATTGGCCCTCCATGAGATGGCAGTTGTCTCGAGACTGCCGATGGGGGATACCCCATATGAAGAGTATGTCCCCACCAACCGAGAGTTGGGGGATTTGGACCCTCGGGTGGCGGAAGTATATCAGGAGCTGATGTGTCAGTACTTCGCGTGCACCGCTTTTTATGACGAGCCCTCTGATTTGGCCCATACCACTAAGTGGATGTCCTACCTCTTCTTCCATCGGGCTAGGGCCGCCAAGTCGGAGAAAGACTCGGGGGGTAAGAATGAGCCCGTGAACTGCTTGGGCGTCCTTAGTGCCCAGGTTGTTGAGGCTCTTATGGAAGACGCCAAGGCTCCCGATCAGATTCTCGTTGAGGGGGTAGGAAAATACCCCGAAGGTACCAAGGCCCACAGTTATTTGAGGCGCTGTCGCAGGCCTCTGTCTAAGGAACCCCAACTGGCTGGTTTCCTCTCCATATGGCTGCGTCGAGTGGTAGTGCCCGGTATCGCGTCCGCGGATCGTATTCACCGAAACATCCTGTGGCCGGCAGTGCGTCTGGTGTTTGGGGCAAGACTGGGCCTGCTTCCTGCCATGGTGTGCCGTATTCAGGCTGGCCTGAGGGCCATGACCGATGGGTTGCTCGTCGATGAAGCTCGACGTGAGAGTTTTTCCAGGATGGAATTGCCATACCTGTATCTGATGGGATGGTTAATTCTCCACAATCCCCGGGTGATGTCTCCCGGTTCCGGTAGCAGCTCAGGGGGTATATTCCTGCTGAATTACAGGGATTCTACCTGGAATGTGAACACAGTTTTAGACTGTCGGTTAGTGTTGAACCTCAGCCATGGCTGGAAGATCCTCTGTACTCCCCTCTGGTACATCGCAACCAATCCGGGGTGTGGCTTGAGGATTCAGGTGGAGAGAAGACCGTTCTTTCTCCATAGGCTTTTAATTGGTTGGTCTGTATCAGACCATCCCATCTGCTGTATAGGAGCGAAGACTATTGCTTCTTTGAGCCCTACTTGCCTAGTCGATTTGCCAGGCAGTTCGGGTATGATCAGTTGCACGTGGGTAATGCCGTCACCAGCTTCAGGCCCAGGGGTGGACTCATTGATGGAGCTAGAGGGTGGCGATATTTTATCATGGGTTGCACAGTGGCAATTTTTATCGTGCCGGTCGTTACAACCTCCACGGAGCTGCGCATCCTTCATTCTTACGCCCAGTTTTATGTGGCGATTAATACCTTCCATCGCGATTTCGACAGGCGTGGAAGCTTTAGAGTGCCTTCTGCCAAGCCTGGGGGAAGAGTCGAAGTCCCCTCGGTTTCTTCTGATGAGGGCGAGGAGTCTGGTACTCCGGATGAGCCTCTGGTGTCGTTGCCGAGGTGTGCAGTGCCTGCGCCGATGAGGGCTTTGGTAGTCTCCTCTGGGAAGCGACGGGCTTCTGCTCCGAAGGAAGCTTCCCTTCGTAAGAGGAGGAAGGAGACGGTTGCTCGTCCTGTCCGCATTCCTGGTATTGAGGCTCCCGTGAGTGAGCCGGCACCTCCCTGCATCAGGGATGAATCTTTGGCTGGAGGTTCCTCGCATTTTAGAGAGGGACCTTCTACAGTTTCGGCTGGCAGCGTCGGAGAGTCTTCGCTAGAGGTTGCCGTCGCTGCGGCTGCTTCAAGTAGTGGAGCGGGATTGCCCACGTGGCCGCTGCAGATGGGAGAATCTTTCCTGAGGTCAGCAGTGGGGGAAGTTGCTTCTGTGTCAGCGAGTGCGCTTAGCGAGACCCCGGTTGACGAACCTCGACCGCGTCTTGGGGAAGGCTTGACCGAGCTTCTGGCGATGTCGGTCGGCCCACCTCTTTCTCCAGGTATGACAGGTCGTATCGCGTCATTAAGGCGTGGTTTAGCCACATCGTCTGCAGACGTATCATATATGCCGCTGGCTCTGGGTAAATATCATTTTTCTTTTTTTGTTTCTTCCTAGGAAGATTACCATTGTGTTGACATTTTTGCTTTTTTGTCCCCTTTTCAGGGGATGACGTCCACGGGGAATACGGCGTTGAAGCGCCTAATTCTGAGGCAGAAGTGTCTTTGCGGGCCAGCTCGCCTGGAGAGGTTTCGTCGTCTCAGGAGGGGGACGAACCTGTTATCGTGACCTCGCCTTTCGCGAGCATGCCGATGACTTCGATCGTTGCCGTCACACCTTTTCGGCCGCGCCATCCGTCGAGGCGACGGCGATGGCTACCTTGTCTGCAATTGTCCCTGGAGAGGGAGTTACTAGCATCGCGGCCACTCCGGGCGTTCAGTCGGGTCTAGTCGCGTTGACCGAGCAGCATACCAGCCTTGTCTACACCGGTTTAAAAACGATGATACCGATGGTGTTGGCGAAGAATCTTGACTTCGAGCTCCTGAAGAAGACTTCTCAGCTTTCGATCGAGGTTGTCAGGGGGCTTGGCAATCCTGGAGTAGCTGATGCTCTGGAGGCGGTGGTTAATGGTTTAGAGCAACCCGTTAACAAATATTTGCAGTGGGCTGAGGGCAGCCTTGATGCTGATGTCCAGGCTCGATTCGACCTCATGGCTGAGCGGTTGGCGACAAAGCTTGAAAGCCTAGACAACTCTATCCAGAAGCACAAGCTGGAGATGGATAGGAGAAAAGCCGTTGTGGAAGAAGCTCTTGCTGTTGAGACGAAGTGTCGATCCGAGCATGAAGAGAATGCAGCGAGGGTCTCCAAGCTGAGGGAAAAACTTGCTCGGGCAGAGGAGTGGGCTTCCCAGTCATTGCCAGGTTTAGAGGTAGCGACTGGTCGACTGAGCGAAGCGCGACGGGATCTGGACCGTGCGAAAGCTGCCCGTGCGGGCTGTCTTCGGGCAAGGGCTAATCTGACCCTTACGCATACCCCCGAGGCATGGCTGGAGCGGGCTCGCGCCGATGCCTTGGTCCTTAGGAATGAGAGGATGGCTGCACTGGAGCGGCAGATTCGTGATCTGATTACTCCGCCATCTTGATGTATCTCTCCCTATGTAATTTTGCCTCCTTCTGGGAATGAATAAAAGCGACTCTTTTCTGACTGTTGTGGACCCGTCATTTCGGAATGTAAATGACAGTTTTTTAGGTGAGAGGGATATCAGAGGTAGTATGGACCTGACATACTCTCGATAAAACCTCTTTAGCAGGATATATCTATTCAGAGGTCGTATAGACATGATAGGATATGACCTAACTAGTTTCTTTTCTTGGAGTAGTTTTGTCAGAATTGAGATTCTCGGTATGTTCCGCCTGGGCAGGAGGGAATTAAGTGTAGTATCTTTTCAGGAATTTGCCGTTGATGGGAGCCATTAATAGGTCCCCGTTAGGCTGGGCTACCCTGTAGGCGCCGTTCGAGAACGTTGTCTCGATCACATAAGGGCCTTCCCACTTGGGCTGGAATTTGCCTTTACTTCTGTGAGTTAAAATTATCGGCCTTCTTACTGCTAGAACTAGCTCGCCGACCTTGAACACCCTTTCCTTTACTTTATGGTTAAAAGCCCTGGAAATGCGTGCTTGGTAGAGCGCGATGCGCTGTTGAGCTTGGAGGCATTTCTCGTCTAATCCTTCTAGCTTCTGAAGCCTTAAAAGGTCATTCTTTTCTTGAGTCAGCTCATTAGCCACGGCTATTCTGAGCGACGGGATCTGGATTTCAATGGGAAGAACAGCTTCGCTCCCGTAGACCAGCGAGAATGGGGTACAACCCATCGGCGTTCGTACCATCGTGCGGTATGCCCAGAGGCATTCGCCCAGCTTTTCATTCCAGTCTCTCTTGTTTGAAGAGACAAACTTCTTCAAGAGTTTGATAATGGTTTTGTTGAAAGCTTTCGCCAGACCATTAGCAGCTGGATAGTACGCCGTGGAGGCAACATTGTGTATCCAATTTTTGTCGCAAAACCGATGAAACGTTTGGCTAATGAACTGGGGCCCATTGTCGTGAATTATCCTCCGGGGTACCCCGAAGCAATAGATGACGTGATGTTTGATGAAGCTGACCACGTTGGATGCCTTTACCTCAGTGAGAGGGATTGCTTCGGCCCATTTGGAAAAGTAATCCGTGATGGCCAGTATGAACTGGTGACCCCTGGAAGAAGACGGGTGAATAGGACCGATGATATCCATTCCCCATGCTTCGAAAGGCCAGGATGCGACCGTAGGATGTAGATGTTCCGACGGTTGATGTATGAAGTCTGCATGAACCTGACAGGCTCTGCAATGCTTTGCATACTGTATTGCATCTGCGATCATGGTCGGCCAGTAATAGCCCATTCTCCTGATGCGATTCTGTAGCTTAGGCCCGGGTTGATGCGCTCCACATACGCCGTCGTGAGCTTCACGGATAATCTGCTGTGCTTCGGCGCCAGAGAGACACCTCAACAGCAGTCCGTCATAGGTCCGGCGATACAGGCATTGTGAAGATGCATCGAAGTAGAAGCGTAGCGATCGTCTTTTGACGGATACTGCTTCCTTGGGGTTCTCCGGTAAGATTCTGTATACCACAAAATCTATGAAAGGACTTGTCCAATCTCTTGTAGGAGGATCAGTGTTTACAGCGTAGCTGCGTTCTATGTGACAGCTGTTCTTCACACAGAATAAATCTCTCTTAAGAAGGATTACCGAATCTTGCCTTCTTATAGGAGTAGCTAAGTCTGCAGCTAGGCTGGCCAGGGCATCAGCTTCCAGATTCTGAGATTGAGGTACGTGCTCTAGGAAGAACCCTTTGAACGTCATGGCTATCTCGATTATCGCCCGGTGATAGGGGATGAGGTCTGGATTACGGACTTCGTATATTCCCCTGACTTGATTGACGATGAGCAGAGAATCACCGAAAGCTTCCAGGGATTCTACCCCCAGTTCTGTAGCAACTTGGAGCCCAATTAGTAGAGCGTTGTATTCCGCCACATTGTTGGAGCAGGGCTCGCTAAGAGAGTATGCTCGATAGATGATGAGCTGATCCGGGGTAACTAGGACGATTCCCACTCCTGAAACGACGTTTCCTTTAGGACCGGTTCTGGAGGCGCCATCAAAGAACAGTTGCCATACGTCATTTTTTCTTGCGAAGTTACATTCTGCAACTTCATCAGGGATGTCTTCGTATAGCTTGGAGGTCTCCGGGATCGGATGAGCCGCTAGGAAGTCGGCCAGTGCTTGGCCTTTGATGGACTTCTGTGGGATGTATACCATGTCGTATGGTGTTAGCAGCATCGCCCAAGTTGCGAGTCGGGAGTTGAGGGCACTTGGCTTGCTCATCAGCACTCGGAGAGGGTTGATCCTGGAGATGATATGAATAGTCTGGCCGGTGACATAGGGCCACGTTTTTTGGACAGCGAACATCAGAGCCAAGCATTCCTTCTCCACTGGGTTGTACCGGTGTTCGGCCCCGACCATCATCCTGCTGAGATAGTAGATAGCCTGTTCATGACCCGCATTATTTTTTTGTGCGAGGAGAGCTCCTAGCGAATGATCCATTGCCCGAACGTACAGCAAGAACGGTTTTCCCATGACGGGAGGCACCAGAACTGGTGGGCTGGTTAGGTAGCATTTGATATCCTCGAACGCTTGCTGACAGGTTTTGTCCCATATGAAGGATACACCTTTCTTTATGAGATGAGAGAAGGGCTGACATCTCCCCGAGAGGTTGGATATGAATTGCCGGATATAAGCCAGACGTCCTTGGAACCCCTGAGTTTCCTCAGATTACGAGGCGGTCGCATTGCCGTGATTGCTTGGACTTTGTTAGGGTCTACTTCGATGCCTTTGGTGGTAATGACAAATCCCAAGAATTTGCCACTGGATACACCCAGAAATGACTTTGTAGGGTTCATCTTGAGTTGATGCTGGCGCATTAATTCGAACACCGCCCTCAGGTCTCGGGTGTGATCACCTTTGAGGCAACTTTTGACAGCTATGTTGTCTATGTAACATTCTACTGTTTTGCGTAAATGCCCACGGAATATGTTACTCATAGCCCGTTGGTACGTAGCCCCAGCGTTCTTTAACCCGAAGGGCATGACCGTATAGCAATATACCCCCAGTGGTGTCCGAAAGGCAGTGTGCTTCTCGTCTTCAGGATGCATCTTGATCTGATTGTATCCTGAGAACCCGTCCATGAAAGACATGCGTTCGAAGCCGCAGGTGTTGTCGATCATGATGTCCGTGATGGGGAGAGGGAATTCATCTTTGGGGCAGGCCGCATTCAGATCTCGGTAGTCGATGCAGATACGTACCTTCCTATTTATCTTCATGACTGGGACCACGTTAGCGACCCAGTCGGGGTGTTGTTCCTCCCGGATGAAATCGCAGGTTATCAACTTCTTGACTTCAGCCTCGATGGCGTCCATCATATCTGGGCGGAACCGTCGTTGGTGTTGTTTTATCGTCTTCGAATCGGTCAATATATTGAGCATATGAGTAGCTACCTTCGGGTCTAGGCCTGGCATGTCCTCATAATCCTACGCAAAGACGTTAATATATTCCTTTACCAGCGGTATAACTTCTTTCCTTTCAGGTGGGGGAAGATCGTTACTGACAAATATTGGCTTTGGTGAGAGCTCACCCCCAACATTGATCTGGATGACTTCGTCCTTGGTGGGAGGTTCCCTCTGCTTGAAGCAGAATTCCCACTGCGTATCCATTTGTTGAGCCCAGGGGTCATCCTCGAATAGCTCCGTATCCTGCTCCTCGGCTTCTGAGGGATTTGTCATCACCATATTCACCGATAGTGCTTGTTCGAGAGCATCTGGCGAGTTGGAGGACAATGAGCTGTTCTGGGAAGAGGAAAAGGGGTCCTCTTTTGGCTCGGAAGTTGCGAGGGAGGTGGCATACCCTAACCCGAGACGAGTTTGTTAATTGCGAGGGTTGCCGCACGGCGGCGTTCGTCTGCCTCTTCCGTAGTTGAGGCCTGGCTTCCGTTTCAAGTCGTAGCCCATGTTTTGCATGATCTTTAGCGCTTGCGGGCTATAACGGTGAATCTGTATTTTCCCGGTGTCGTCATTGAAAGGATCTTCTTGGACAATCGATTGATTCCGCATGCGATCGAAGACTATTGAGCGCTGACTGCTGCAGGTAGGTGGGACGATGAAGATAGAATCCTCATGTGGCCCATATGTCATGACGACGTTGGATGGCGATGCTACTTCCCAGACATATGGGCGGTAGGAGCTTATAGCTTTCAAGAATTTTTGTGCTATGGGTTCTACCTCGTCATGTGGAGTGGGTCCTTGTACTGGAACTCGAGCACAAATATACTGGAAAAGAGGATGTTTATTATCATCTGGAACTTCACTCCTGGTCGCCTTTACACCAGTTGACTGCCTGTTGCGTCGAAGGTTGATGACCAAGGGTGGAGGCTTTCGGTTCAAAGTGATCACTAGAGGATCACCCCCTTCTCCTGTCTTGGTCTTGTCCAGGTGGATAGCCAAAAGTTCTATGGCTTTCGGACAAGTGGTTCGTCCTTTCACTCTAATGGACAGCGGCAGTGTGGCAGAGGGCCCTTCTGGCTCCCGGTGGGATTCCTCCTTTGCCTCGCCCGACCCTTCTTCCACGTGGTCCTGGGAGTACAACACGGCATCGGAGTAGTACGACTCTATTCTTTTGAACGGGTTTAGGTCAGCTACCTCCGTTTGTACTGTTTCTTGTGCGTCTACATATTTAAGGCATTGATGTAGGGTTGAAGGAACGATGTTGTGGTCGTGAATCCACGGTCTCCCTAGCAAAATGTTGTAGGATACCTCTGAATCGATGACGTAACATGTGGCCACCGATCTAAGATTGTCGATCTGGATTCTCAAGCGAATTTTCCCCAATGGCTTACTTTTTCCAGCGTTGAAACCCATGATTGTAGTGGTAGATGTAAGCCAGTTCGCTGGTAGGAATTCTCAGTGGCCTGAGCAGACTGTGAGGGATGATGCTGATCGACGATCCCGGATCTATGTGAATCCGGTCGACTTCTATGGAACCGACGTACCCGGTGTAATAGAGGGGCCTGTCATGTCTGTTATGTTTTAACAGCATGTCGTCTTGAGTGAAAGTGATGTTTGGGACCACCTCCATTACACTGTGGCACTGAGGACATGCCACTGGCTCCTCGTCGGGGGACTTGAGTTGGGTCAAGTACGCCTCTGCCTGCATCAGCGCCTCACTCAGGGCTAGACGAGTGTCAGGGGAGAGCCTGAGTAGCTCAAAGATGGACAACCTGGCTGGCGTATTGGCTAGTTGGGCCAGGATGTCAAATTTGTATGTCTTCTCTAAACCTTTGCTTGGAATGTTTTTCACAGGTTTGTCGAAGCGTATTTCTTTCTGCTTTCCCTTTTCCGCCGGAGTCGGTTTCGCAGGGCTGACGTTTGGCACGACGGGACCTTGCTCTGAAGGTTTGGTAGCTGGAGCATCAGCTGGCGCGCCTTCCTGATTTGCTCCATTGTCGTTGAGGTAGGCCCTCCCTGAACGGGTTACAACAAGTACCTCGTCTTCGTCTGATGCAGAAGAAGTTGTGATCATGTGGCATGATCTGTATTTGGGACTCTTCTTGGAGGTAGGCTTGGCTGCCTTGGTCTCCCTCTCGAGCTCTGGCACCAAATCCGGGTGAACCCACATAATCTCGCCCTGCCGGGTAGTTAGGGGCTCCAGGTTGTGATTTTGACCCCTAGCCGGGGGGAGGTTAATGATGTTCATCGTTGCCCGGGATATAGGTGCAACACCATTAGGGACCTTTTGGGGAGGCAGATTGCCAAACTGCAGAGAGATCATGTTGGCCGCGACCGTCTTCTCGGTACTATGCAGGGTGATGGCCTTAGCATCAATTAATCCCTGGATCTTCCGTTTTAATACATAGCACGCCTTTGTCGGGTGGTGTACGTATCTGTGGAAGACACAGTATTTGGGGTCGTCGGTATTGCCAACCTCCTGGGGCCGCCTTAGCTCCGGGAGGGTGATCTTGCCACTTTTGACGAGACACTCAAAGATACTTGGGATATCGTCGTCGTCGAAAGAGTAGACTTCGACGGGCCTAGAAGTCCCGGGTTTTGCTTGCGTGGTTGCCGCAATCTTTGGTTTGGCCGTGTTGATTGCCAGGGCTTCTTTCCCTTTGGGACCACGAGGATGGTCACTGCTGGGAGATGACCTCTTGCCTCTGTCAGAGGCAGAGATCATGATGCCATTGTCGCGCGCCTTGCGACTGTTATCTTCGGCGGCTACTGCCGAGATGATGAACGAGGGCCAATCATGGAACTGATATGGTCCTGTGAACACCGAGACCACGGGAAGAAGATTTTTTCTGCAAATGTCCACCAATGCAGAGTCTGGAACTCCTGGAGGCATCTGTAAGGTGGCCTGACGAAAGCGTTCGATGAAGATGCGAACGTCCTCCTTTTTCTTCTGTTTGACTTCGATGAGGGAGGACATAGACATGTCCATTCCTCCCTCGTAGAATCGTGTGAAGAACAGAGCTTTGAAGTCCTCGAAGGAAGTAATGCAGTTGTCCGCCAAGCTACGGTACCACTGATAGGCTACTCCTGAGAGACAGCCCTTGAACACCCGAGTGAGGAGGGCATCGTTCCCTTGTAGCAATATCGTCATCATACTGAAGTAGTTCATGTACTGACTTGGTGATGTTTTTCTCTCGAACAGAGCCATAGTCTGAGGTTTATATCTTGGAGGGAAAGGGACCTCTTCCCAGACAGCTGGGTAGGGCTGGTTGATTCCCAGTTTCTTGAGCTGATCTTTGTGCTTCAAGGCGTCGAACTGGGCTTTCAACTCTCGCACTGCCTGCATCGGATTCTCCGTCGGAAGCGGGGCTACTGAGTGGTGCGGAGTCAGTTGTATTGTAGCTCCAGCGGGAGGTAGAGCACTTTCCAGGTGAGGAAGCGGAGGAACTGTTGACTCTCGATCCAGCGTAGGCTCTTGGCTTGGGTTGGATGGTGGTGAGTCCACCCCCGCACGTATCTGAGTAGGCGAGACCGACGCTTGAGCCATGGTAGTTGCGTGCTGAGCGAGCATCATCTGGTGCATGTTTTCCATTACGGATTGCATTTGTTTCAGAGATGTCTCCAGCATAGTGATGCGTTCCGTGTTCCCTGATGGCGAAGCTTCCTCGTGCTCATCTCCAATGGCGTAAGCTCCCATTTCCCTAGGGGTCATTGAGGGATTAGTATAGGTCGTTATAGAAGTCGACTCCATACTTTCTGCCTCTGATTCGGGAACTTGGCGACCTTCGGCGTCGGAATCAGAAGAAGATGACGCTGGTCGTTGTGACCTTGCGCGAGTGTTTTGGAACACCTCGGCTTCAACGTCTCCGAGGGGCTCACTAAACCTCCTTCGGCTCGGAGGTCTAGAAGGATGACGTCTTGAGCTCGACCCTCCTCTAGGTATGTGTGAAGCCATGTTCACAGACGCATGCGCGGGTTCCCCTTCCTGGAAAGACAGCGAGTAGCTCAACCGGTAGAAAACCGATCATTTTGCCTTGGAGCAGCAGCAATTAATCACAACTTTATGACTATTACAATAGTGTTCGCCAGGAGGCGAAATAGACATGTTGGAAGGTCCCCTTTCTTTACGCCTCCTGATTAGATACTTGCGTAGGTCAGGAGGGTTTCTTTTCGCCGTCTGAGTTTGTTTTACGCCGAGGGACCGTGCCTGGCGTAATCTGGAGGTTCGCTTAGTCTGGCGTGAGACTGGAGAGGCCCTCAGTTGGCTATTAGCTTCTCGCGTAATCCGGAGAGTAGGCAGATCATTCTTTTGCTGGCGTAAAGGCCCAGTAGTTGAATATTTACCCGCTTGCTTCCCCTTGCGGAGATCGCCGCGCTCATCTGGTTCACCGTAAAGGTCAGATGTCGTTTTGTACGTAGAGAGTGATCTGTACTTCTGATTTTGGTGTTGAGACGCCATCAGAGGTTTTGTCTGTACCGCGCGTAGCGGGAGACTGATTTCTGCGCGTAGAGCGCAGTGGATACTCTTGGGTTAGCGTTGAGGCTTTGTCAGAAGTTTTGTCTGTACCGCGCGTAGCGGGAGACTGATTTCTGCACGTAGAGCGCAGTAGATACTCCTGGGTTAGTGCTGAGGCTTTGCCAGAAGCTTTGTCTGTACCGCGCATAGCGGGAGACTGATTTCTGCGCGTATAGCACAGAGGATACTCCTGGGTTAGCGCTGAGGCTTTGCCAGAAGTTTTATCTGTACCGCGCGTAGCGGGAGACTGAATTTTATGTACGGGGCACAGAGGGAGCGATGCTACCACCTCATTGGTCGGAGAGATCGAAGAGATCGGAGAGTCCACAGGAACGGCGGAGGATGTCTTGGGCATCCACACTTTGCGTAGCTTCCCGCTGTCTTGGACGGAAAGAGAGTGAGAGCTACCCCCAGTCCGAAGCATGTCTTCGTAGGCAGACTGGTTGAACTGAACAACCAGTGTCTTCTTCACGGTTCCTACAGATACCGCATCGTGTTGAGCAATTACTTCCTCGTCAGAAGAGAAAGATGTCCCCAGCAGAGTCGCCATCTTGTTTGTGGTATTAAACGAAAGAATGAAAGTGTATTTCAATGACGGGGTTTATAAGAGACCAGCGCCCTTTGGTTTACAAATAAACTTGTACAATGTAATCCTATACGAGGATGTGGGAGTACAATTTATTTAATCTGGGTATAAATTGCTACAGGCGTCTGATCTGCGGTCGATCACTTTAGCCCTTGGACTACACGATGTTGAAGAAGTGCCGTGGAAGACAGGATGCAGCTTCGGAGGTTGCAAAGGAGGGTGGATGCGCGATGCTGAAGGTCGTCGCTCCCTGTTCCTTGCCCAAGCTCTGGATTCTTCTCTCCCTCTCTCTATCTCTCCTCCTTGATCTCTGGTTCGATGACCTTGTCCGATCTTCGAGTTTTTAGTTTTTTGACCTTTTTTCCCCCATTGATAGGGGTCTCTATTTATAGAGTTTTGGTGACAGTGACCACTCCGTCGGTGTAACAACCGAGGAGTGGGCAGTACAGCACCCCTTTACACAATGGTTTAAAATAACCAATGCCTGCGTGTAAATGACCTTTTGAGTGAGCATGTGATGCGTGTCCAACTAAGGGGACAAAACGCGTATATCTGCTACGAAGGTCACGGCGTAGAAGCCACGTAGGTAGGTATCCCTTGTGTAGCAGAGGTTGGCGTAAAAGCCAAGTGACTGTCACCTCGGCGTAGAAGCCAAAATAGGCATAGAAGCCGAATAGGCATAGAAGTCGAACAGGCATAGAAGCCGAATGGGCATAGAAGTCGAATGGTCGTAGAGACTGAGAGGGCGTTGGAAGCCGAGGGAGCACTGATCCTGAGCGGGCGTAGAAGCCACTGCGTACCGTACCGAAGTGCTGATGTGGACGTCTTAGCCGAAATTACGGCTTTCGAAGATATAATCATATCTTCTACAGAGATTTGCCATCATCTTGTGCATTAAATGCGGAGACGTGTTTTGAAGGTCTGCAGCCCTTCTGTGCATCCGTCGCAGAGACGTGCCTTGGGGGAAACTGTCACTGCTCTGTGTAATTAGACGTAGAGACGTACCTCGAGCCCCGTACGAAGTGCAGCTTTTGACGTGGCAGCGGTTTGTCTTACTGCGGAGCGTAAAACAGCTCATATTTGCCTGTGTAAAACAAGGCAGCGTATTCCCTTGTACGCGAAAGAGCGGTTTATGCTGGAGGGACTTTGGTAAACGACGGTTTGGTGATATTTTAACCAAATCCTCTGCATTAAATGTAGAGATCCGCCGTCATACTGTGGGTACGTCCCGAGGGGTCTGCCATCGTTTTCAGCCGTCGTCTGGGTAGCCGTGCAGCACTTTTTTTTGTCAGGAGTCAGAGGCCAGGTTCACCGCGTGACTTGACAGGTTCATTTCGGGGAAGACGAAGCGTTTCTCGTACGCTTTAACGCTGCTCTGAGAGCGGCTGGGTTTTACGCCATGGAGGCGATGAAGAACCCTGTTTTACGTTGGATGGCTCCGAGGGCCTCTGCTTACGCTGCTCTGTATCAAGATGCTGCGTAGATCGTTCCCGCGTATTTTTCATGCTTCTACAGCAGCGTAGGTACAATAACAAGTATATGATTGGTTTCTGTTAACTTATCGGTGGCTGTTAGGTAAGAGGAGAGAAAGACTCATTGTTGGGCGCACAACGAAAATAGACCCAAAAAATCAGAGAATATTTCAGAAAAGTTCACAATCATAAAGACAAGGATTTACGTGGTTTGACCAAGATGTCTACTTCCACAGATGAGGGTAATTCAATTCCACTATGAAGAAGAAAAAGAATTACAATTGCTCTCAACACTTCTCTCCTTGCTCTCAATAACTCTCTACAAAAAGCTCTCTCAAAACTTTTATGTCGATCTTATTTAACAATTTTTGCCCTCTTATGTCGAACTTATTCAATAATTATTGAGTACAGTTTGAGATGTCTCAAGGAGAAACCTTTGGCCCATTTATATAGCATACCGTATGTCTATATATGGAAATCCAATATTATGTAAAATTATGAATCCAATCTTATTCTTCAAAGATATGGTCAAATCCAACATTATGTAGGAATAGGAATCCAGTCTTATTCTTCAAAGATATGGTCAAATTATCAAAGCCAATATTCTTCAAAGATATGGTCAAATATATTAGTCGATCTCCTTCAAAGATATGGTCAAATATATTTTCCTTCATATCTCCACCTCGACAATTTTTGTCACAAAATTGAGCCTAGACACTTCTCCATCACACAGCTTCACCAAATCAACCACTCGTCAATCCTGCCCCGAAAGGCTCTCAAGCAATATAAAGGATTTAGATCAAGTCCAAGAAATGTTGGAACTTGGCTCCAGGAATAATCTTAGTCAACATATCGGTGGGGTTGTCCTTGGTATGCACATTTTCAAGTGCAATATCTCTTTCTTCTATGACATTCCGTGTGAAATGGTAGTGAACATCAATATGTTTGGTCCTTGCATGATGGACTTGATTCTTTGCCAAGTGGATAGCCCTCATGCTGTCACAATACACATAAACTACATCCTGCTTCACCCCTAAGTCATTAATCAAGCTACGAAGCCATAGGCCCTCTTTTACTGCCTCTGTCAATGCCATATACTCTGCTTCCATAGTCGACAAGGAAACCGTATCCTGCAACATAGACCTCCAACTGACTGGCGCACCATGTAGAACAAATACGTATCCAGTATTTGACCTATGCCTATCCAGATCGTCAGTATAGTCCAAATCAACATATCCACTAACCTGACTAAAGCCTCCACAAAAGTGTAATCCTATGTCAATGGTGCCCTTCAAGTACCTGAATATCTACTTCACAGCCTCCCAGTGCTTCTTTCCTGGATTAGCCATAAAATGACTAACTACACTTACGGTCTGTGTAATGTCTGGTCGAGTGCACACCATAGCATACATCAAACTGCCAACTGCACTCACATATGGAACTTGAGCCATGTACTCCTTCTCTTTATTTGTAGTAAGGGATAACTTAGCTAAAAGTCTAAAGCAATAGATAAATATAACCTCTACCATGCTTTTTGAAGCAATAAGCATATCATCCACATAAAGCAATAGATAGATATAACCTCCACCACAAAGTTTATGAAACTAAACTCATCAATCATACTTACTTCGGATAAAATCATGGCGTGTCATGAATGTGTTGAACTGCTTGTATCACTGTCGAAGAGATTGCTTCAATCCATACAATAATTTTTTCAACAAACACACATGATTTTCCTTCACTCATATTGTGGGAGAATAAATAATTATGACTACTTGGGAATAGGAAATGACTATTTTTTGTCTTTTAGGTTCCAACGCATGTGGTGTATGCGTATTCTGTACATACATGACAACGAAGCATATATAACAATGATACAGAATAAATTTTCAGAAAAATTATAGACAATTTCCAACATAGTTAACTTTGAAGATATATTTTTATAGGATTATAACATTATGCGATATATGACAGTTTCCAATAAAATAAAACTACTATGCTTGTACATGACAATTTCCATCAAAGTTAACTTTAAAGTACTATATGACAGTTATGCATATTTAAGCATTAACAATGCATAATAAAGCATTAACTTATTAGATGCAGCCTAACTTTTTTTGCATTAAATAAGCCTAACTTTTTTTATTAAATTGTAACTTATTATATAATGGAATGATGTTAATTAATGAATGCATCATTATCATAATGTATACAGTATTTTAAATGACTTGCTATATTAGGAAGACTATATATATATATATATATATATATATATATATATATATATATATATATATATATATATATATATATATATATATATATATATATCAGAAGGGATCCACATCCCTAATTTTTTGCATTCTCAAGCATCCCTATGTTATCAACCGTTGGATCTTATTTAAGTCATCTAATCTTAACCGTTGATTTGAATGGTTCAAAGAACCGCTTAAGATTAGATGACTTAAACAAGAACTAGCAGTTGTAAACATGGGGATGCTTGGAGATGCATAATAGGTGGGGATGCGGATCCTTTCTCTCTCTCTCTTTCTCTCTCTCTCTCTCTCTCTCTATATATATATATATATATATATACTTATAATATGGTTGAAATAATCTCTTGATATAGAAGCAGACAAGTTAAACCGGTCACTATACAGGAACTTCAGTCTGAAATAAAAACTTTGAAAATTGAGATTAAAATTTTAAAATCTCAAGATCAATAAATCCAGAAAAGACTAGACAAGCTGGAACTAGATAATATATCTAGAAAGACAGCTAGATTAATAGACATTGGTGAAACTTCTGCTGGTTCTTCTTGCCCACAAGAACAAACCTGATATTGTCTATACTTTAATTATTATAATTTTGGAACACTTTATAGGAGGAATCTCCGATCATGGAGAAAGAGTAAGAACTCTTCTTCAGAATTTAAGGTGTCCAACCCTTACTCACTTTAGATGGTATATAGATATTTTGTTAAGTAGAGTAATGTTACTTGGTGATGATCAAATAATGCTCACTGAAAGTCAAAATTTATCGATGGACTTCCTAATCTTTTTGCAAAAAAAATAAGACAAGGTTTGAGTGTCACTACCACATTCTGAAACCAGGGGTAATTTTGACTTTTTCTGTATTTAATATTTCGTGTATTTAAATTAAATAATTTTGTGAGATGGGTAATTAAATATGTTATTATATTCAGTGTTCATTAATGTCTGAGCTGGTAGACTCGACCTAGAAGCCACTAGACGATCACCTGTCCAAATTATAGGATTACGTGTTAATTGCATTAATTAGGATTTAATTATTGAGATAGTAATTAATTACCATAATTTATTTAATTGTTGCGCGTTACCGTTGCTTCGATATTTGGAGCGCTACCCTGGATTTTGCCTTCCAACAAATTTCACAACCTTGCCCTAGACGTGCCCGCCTTCCATTCTGCCATTTTTGTAAATTCATAATCATGCTCTCTTATGCTTCATTTTAGCCGCACAAAAATCGTCGCAGACGTTTATTTAAATTCTAAATAAATTCTAATTTTGTATCGTTGTGCGTTCCAATCGAAATTGGAGGCAATCTTGACCTATTTTTCGTGCAGCCCAAATTAGGGTAATATTCTGTTCTGAGTCTTCTTCATTAATGCTATTGATGACCCGACCTAATTTTGATCCCATGTACTCCTAATTAATTTTTGAACACAGCTTGCATTTATTTCTAATTAAATTGAGGATACCATTTTATCTGATTCCGTTAATCCCGTTTAATTCCAGTACCCTGCTAATTAAGCCCGTACCAAACACACGGCGCCCCCTCACCCTACAAAATGCCAAACACCGAATCGTCCACCAAATTTTCATCATTTTATGCATCTGTGCAAATACCCAAATTTAAGGGGGCTAATTTGCAAATTGGCATTTGGTGTCAACACCCTCATTCCCACATGAAAAATTCATTCATGTTAAATCTTGGCCATTCATTAAATGGGTCAATCCTCACCCCTCATTCACAACACCCTCTCTCCTCCTTTCTTTTGTTTATATTTTTCTCCATGTTAAATCTTGGCCTTTCATTTAACATGGAGCCATCCCCACCACTCAACCCCCTTGTATTTTCCCTCAACCCCTTTCCCAAGGAAACCCCATCCCAATTTTTTGGCCGGCCCTAATTTCTAGGGAGTCACCTCACTCCTCCCACCTACATAAGCCTAACCTCTCTATACTATTTCATCACCAACACCATCACCAACTAATCCTGTTCAACCCCGGCCACCGGCCCAGCCGACTTCGGCCTGACTTCGGCAGCCCGCAGCTGACTGCTGCAACCCGGAGCCCGACCCCGGCGAGCTTCCCCGAGCTCCCACCGGAACCACCATCGGCTCAGCCACACATTCTTCCTCCACTGCAGCCTCCAACCCGGCGGTCCGGCAAGCTCTCCGGTCTTCTTCGACACTGAGCCACCCATCCAGCCTTCACCCCAGGCCCTCGGTCGAGCTCTCCGACTGAACTCCGACCCTCCCCGTAGCCAACACCACTGGCCAGCCCTTGCTCCTCCTTACAATCGAGCTCCCCCGACATTCCTCCCCGACCTCGATACTGCATCCTCCGGCGAGCTGCAACCCGCTGCTCCCCCATCGACCACCACCCGTAGTCCACACTCCCCTCGACTTCTCCCCCATCCACCTAGCTCCTCCCCTATCATCACCATCTCCATTGTCGACCACCACCAGCGCCATCAATCTCCTCTCCTCCTCCCTGTACTCCGGCGGCCCCCCTGCTGCAGTCCGACGACCCACAGGAGCTCCACCACTGTGAGAGTTATTCCCTCTCCTTCTTCCCTCTTTAGTATATAACATAATATATGTATATATATAATGTATGTATAGTATGTAATTAATGCAATATAGGGTATAAATTTATTGTATACTTATAGTGTATATCTAAATTAGTATAATGTATATATGTATTTAATTAGTGTATATGTATATGTATAAGTATATATTTAATTAATTGGTATATGTATATTTATGCATTTTGTATATACTTAGTATTTTTAATATATAATTGGTATATGTATATATATATATATATATATATATACTTCGTATATGTTTAGTATATTCTGAAAATCTATTAGTATGTATATGTATACAAGTATATAGTATATTTTATTGGAACGAATATATATATAAGTTTTTTTTCTTAAACTAATAGATATATATTTAAATATGTTTTGGCATATATATGATGTAAGTATAAATATATATATATATATATATTGGTTTATTTTTATCTATGATATCTATTTAATAAAAAGTATATACTAGTATAAATTAAATTCATGTATAATATTTATGTATTCCTCATATATGTATTAATTTTAATTATTGGTAATATATATATTTATATATCTCTACTAGATGACCCGAGTGTGGATACGGACACCCCGTAACTCCACTTGACCCGTGACTCTGTGAAATATTAGTTGGCTGCCACGCGTACACTGACGTACTGGCAAGCCGTACCATTTTTGATCGTCTGGCTTGCCCAGCAATCGCAGACGCGACGCCCGTGCAATTTGACGCAAACTGGCCCTAGATTGACCAGTGCCATACCTAGCATAGCCCCTGAGTTATTATTTGTTTGTTTGTGTTAGTGTAGCATCTGATGCAAGGTTACCTTTATTATATATTTATAGGACTGTTGGATCCTCCAGACGATACTCTGGAATAGGACTTTGACATTACTAGCTAAGGACCCAAGGCGAGTACATTCTCTGATTAGTTTCTTATTTATGATATCCCCTATGTTCACTGTATCTAGTGTAAATATCCATGCTCTTGACACGCTGGTTACACGGATTGGTATACACGGATCTCGTCATGAGATGTTATTCCTTATTCATGGTGTAGCTTGTACAAGACTTGTTTCCTTGTTATCTTGTGCATGTACAAACACTGAGTCCCGGGGAAACTTGCTACCTCCCTAGGGAATCCCGTGCCATAGCGTACCATGGTTGGATCCACTATACCAGTCGTGGGTAGTATTTTAGTATAGATATGTGATCATACCCAACTCTACATGCATCATAGCTCACCCCACATCTCACGTCGGGTGCGGCCTGACCATTTACATGCCTCATCACTGTTACATATGGTTAGCCTGACTATTACTCGCATCATAGCTATTCTTACGGATTAGCCTGACCTCAAGGATGATCGCTAACCAATATAATGAGTTTACTAGTCCCAAGTCGATCACATGTTAAAGCTA
This sequence comes from Iris macrosiphon, assembly GCA_036927795.1. Classification (NCBI taxonomy): domain Eukaryota; kingdom Viridiplantae; phylum Streptophyta; class Magnoliopsida; order Asparagales; family Iridaceae; genus Iris; species Iris macrosiphon. Next base: position 36,045,962 of record JAYESA010000002.1, on the reverse strand, counting down.
GTACTCACACACTTAGTCATAGGTTTCCTGCTCATTGACATATTGTTTCCTTTCCTGCATTTATTTCCAGTATTTTCTTTATTGTATGTTTCTCGTACATATACATGCATCTTGTATATTTCCATCTATATACTGCTACATAGTTTATGTCATTGATATAGAACTGCTAATTAGAAATGTACTTTGCTCCTTCCTGACTGGAAAACATTTTCCAGACTGTGACCTTAGTGGACTTGTTTTCGACACACTTGGGAATTGGATGTTACTGATTGCAGGTATGATTATTTTGTCATTAGACTTGTGTTGTATTCTTTTATTTCTTCAAATTCTTATCGTGCTGTGGTTGTGATTGAATATGTTGTTCATTTTTATAGTGTTATCCGTGTCTCCTTATGGAGTTGGATACTAGTGTGAGATTGTTTAGATAGTACTTGACCTAGACAGCGTTCTATAGCCGATGCTGCGGCATAGGCTGGACGTACCCGCGCACTCGTCCCCCTAAACCGGGTGCGGGTCGTGACACGTTTTAGTGGTGGCCCATGCAGGTCAAACTTCGTAAGTTGTGCGATGTCGTGGTAGTACGACGTCATAGTTATACTACTGCGTGCCTGCTATAGAATATAGGACATAGGATACTAGGATGAGAGAGGATACTCAATCACAAATTCTTAAGAGATTCCTGGGACGACCCCTCGAGAATCTTATTATAATTTCTAATTTTAAATCCTTCGCCTTATTTCCGTCCGTCCTCACTCGTTGATATTGAGTTTGATTCCTGTTGATCAGTTATTAAATTAGGATCTTGGTTTCATTGTAGAGTTTGATTTCATGCCGAGATGAATTTTACGGACTAAATTTTACGATATCATCTGATGACATATATTGATGAGAACAGTGAGAAAGGTGAAACGTCTACTTTGGTTATGGGACCTAGAGTTTATCGCAGCCGTACCGGTTGGCGTGGCAAAAATTCTAGATGTCATGATTATAGGGTTGCGTACTTTAGTTACAGAACCTGTCGTTTATCGCACCTATGCTTACTGGCATGGCGAGGATTCTCAGCGTCATAATTTCTGACCGACATATATGATTATCAGGTTGTGTCTTAAAAATTGGTTCTTAAAGTGTCATCTCAACACTTATCTATTTCCGTTATACATGACTTTTTCCATCGTTCTTTTTGTTGCTAACAGTAGAAACACCTTCAGTCCTCAATCCAGTCTTTTTGAGCTCCTATTCCTTGAGGATTCCTTGTTAAGTATGATAATTAATGTCTTGTAATTATGGCTGTGTCTTGAGTATTAGTATTGACTGAGTGTTGCTAGTGAGTTGTAAGTGTTTCCTAGTTGGACATGTGAGCAGTAGGCCTTAATCTAGAGTTAACCCATAGCATAGCACCTTGTAACAATGGTTCTAGGATAAGTGTCATTAGAGACTGTGAGTAGAAGGAGAGTATAGAGTATCAGTGATAGTTCCCAGAGTTAGTATCAGAGCCAGTATACCCGTCCTGGATAATCGTGATTATGTTATTGAGTGATCTATGTGAACAATTAGGTATCAAGGAATTGTGTTAAGGATTAATGGAGCATGACGTTCAATTTGATGATTGATATCGAGAGTGTTAAAAGTAAAGAAATATATATGCATGAGGAGTTATAATGAGATATCATGAGAAGAGAAATATCAGAATTGGTAATGAAAATGGTGAGGCGTATCACAGATTAGTTTAACAGTCTGTAAAAGGATTAAAGGAAAATACCTATACAACAATCGAGATGAGGAACCATATACTTGCCCATGAGAGTAAAGAAACATGAGTGTTATAGAAGGTACAGATAATCATGAGTTCTAATAAGTTGATGAGATGATCCAATAATGAAGCTAGTGATATCATACCAAGGGTACTAATGATTCTATATCAAGGATTAGTCGAGAATGACGCTAATAACAGGAAGCACTCTGCGTGATGATAATTAGATGATATACCAGTTGATATAGATTGAAAATCATGGAAGAAAATACATGTGATGATAACTTTGATCATTGGAGGTAATAGTGCAAGTGATTCGGGCAGTACAATTTAGTACACAGTTGTAGACAATAGATGTATTGAGTGCACCTCAAGTATTAGAGACCGTGAGCACTTATATGTATATTTGTGGATTTATAAATTAAAGAGTGGAAATGAATTTTAATTTTGAGAATCATTGAGGAGTTGAAATTTATGTCATTAAATTTTTGAGGGTTCTAATTTTGATTCAATAAACATGGTCAAGGCTATAAAGATTTTAGGAGCGATAAAAATTTGATTTCGATATTGAGTATTTGACTATTAAGGAAATATAGGCATTTATTTTAAATTTGTTGGAGAAGTTAAACCTTGACGATTATTTTGAGGATCAATTTCATGGTGGATAAGATATATATATATTAATATATGAGTAGATGATATACATGTGTAAGGATCTGATGACTTGAGCATGATTGAGATGGCACTGCAGACTGACTTGGGTGTCCATCTAGAGTTGTATTAGAAAGGGCTTAGCACTTAGTATGGTGTGTTACACTTGGTGTGCACTTGAGTGATGAGAACAAATAGTATGGACAATTATAGTAGGAACGAGAACTAGCAGTGGGTGTACTTATAGTAGAACAGAGATACCTAAAGAGATGGAGGTATCAAACTTTACATGCATCATTTGACCTATGATTGTGTTAGAGATTCTTGGTATCAGATTTTGGTATTAATAAACAGGTGTGTGCAATATGGATATATTCATGGATTTTGTGGATTAATGATTAGTTGATATGGGTACCAGTGTACAGGAATAGGAATTAGTTAGTGAATGTGCTAGAGTTAAGTGTTTGTTAGAGATAGGAGATACAACAAGTAATATGTTAACAGATTCCTTCTTTTCTTTCCTAATGTTTCTTTTTTCCATCTTTTGATTGATTGATTTCCCTAGTACTGTAGTTCGTATGCATGATTTTCTTGTTAGAATAAAGTTGGTAGTACACCCTGATAGAGACTGCAATACCATGATAAAAGACACCTGATCTACGTATTTTCTTAGATTGCATGGATGTAGGTAGAATTTTTAAACCATGATTAGTGGAGTTTGACCATAGTAGATTTATGAAGAGGTTATGACTTGACAAAAGGGACAAGATGATTGAAATTTGAGGATAAGCATTAATTTCAATAAAGAATTAAGGGGTTAATATAACCGAATTGATGGATCATTGATTTTATGAAAATCGAGGTATGATTGAAATTCGAGAATAAATATTAACTTAAATGGAGAGTTAAGAAATTTACATGGCAAAATTAAGGATTTATTAATTTTAGGAAGGTTATGATATGATAGAATTGGTGATTAAATTGAGAAAATGTGGAAAATAATCATTATATATATTTAATTGCAAGATAGGAATTAAAAAATTTTATTATGAGTGTTGCATTTGAAGATTCCGTATGTATTGCATCGTTGAGTAATTTGAGGAAAAAGGAAATCAGGAAATAAAATTATTAATGGGATAGTGTCGAATTCGATTCTCGGGATGAGGATTTAGATTTTGAATATGCATTGATTGGGTTTAAATTGAGGAGTAAAAGTCATTAACGGGTTGGTGTTTAAATTCAAACTTTTCGGATGACAATTCCAATTTTATGAATATAGTGGATTAATTGAATTGAAGGGTAGATTTATGGATTGTGTTTTAGAGGGGAGTCTTAATGTGCATTGAGTGAATTAGAGGATGGGATATCAAAATCCGAGTATTTAATTTCTAAAATTTAAATTCGGAGGAAATTGTGTGGAAATGGAAACTGATTTTTTTTTTTCAAGGATATTGCAAGAATACAGTAATTTCAGAAATTTTTGAGATTGTGAAATGGCAAGGTGGATTACTACCTGATTTTGTGGTTGATAAATTTATCTATTGATGGAAAATAAAATAATGAATAAACACTACTATGAGGACTTTAAATTTTGAGGACAAAATTCTTTTAAGGAGGGTAGACTTGTTACTACCACATTCTGAAAATAGGGGTAATTTTGACTTTTTCTGTATTTAATATTTCGTGTATTTAAATTAAATAATTTCGTGAGATGGGTAATTAAATATGTTATTATATTCAGTGTTCATTAATGTCTGAGCTGGTAGACTCGACCTAGAAGCCACTAGACGATCACCTGTCCAAATTATAGGATTACGTGTTAATTGCATTAATTAGGATTTAATTATTGAGATAGTAATTAATTACCATAATTTATTTAATTGTTGCGCGTTGCCGTTGCTTCGATATTTGGAACGCTACCCTGGCTTTTGCCTTCCAACAAATTTCACAACCTTGCCCTAGACGTGCCCGCCTTCCATTCTGCCATTTTTGTAAATTCATAATCATGCTCTCTTATGCTTCATTTTAGCCGCACAAAAATCGTCGCGGACGTTTATTTAAATTCTAAATAAATTTCAATTTTGTATCGTTGTGCGTTCCAATCGAAATTGGAGGCAATCTTGACCTATTTTTCGTGCAGCCCAAATTAGGGTAATATTCTGTTCTGAGTCTTCTTCATTAATGCTATTGATGACCCGACCTAATTTTGGTCCCATGTACTCCTAATTAATTTTTGAACACAGCTTGCATTTATTTCTAATTAAATTGAGGATACCATTTTATCTGATTCCGTTAATCCCGTTTAATTCCAGTACCCTGCTAATTAAGCCCGTACCAAACACACGGCGCCCCCTCACCCTACAAAACGCCAAACACCGAATCGCCCACCAAATTTTTATCATTTTATGCATCTGTGCAAATATCCAAATTTAAGGGGGCTAATTTGCAAATTGGCATTTGGTGTCAACACCCTCATTCCCACATGAAAAATTCATTCATGTTAAATCTTGGTCATTCATTAAATGGGTCAATCCTCACCCCTCATTCACAACACCCTCTCTCCTCCTTTCTTTTGTTTACATTTTTCTCCATGTTAAATCTTGGCCTTTCATTTAACATGGAGCCATCCCCACCACTCAACCCCCTTGCATTTTCCCTCAACCCCTTTCCCAAGGAAACCCCATCCCAATTTTTTGGCTGACCCTAATTTCTAGGGAGTCACCTCACTCCTCCCACCTACATAAGCCTAACCTCTCCATACTATTTCATCACCAACACCATCACCAACACCATCACCAACTAATCCTGTTCAACCCCGGCCACCAGCCAAGCCGACCTCGGCCTGACTCCGGCAGCCCGCAGCTGACTGCTGCAACCCGGAGCCCGACCCCGGCGAGCTTCCCCGAGCTCCCACCGGAACCACCATCGGCTCAACCACACATTCTCCCTCTACTGCAGCCTCCAACCCGGCGGTCCGGCAAGCTCTCTGGTCATCTTCGACACCGAGCCACCCATCCAGCCTTCACCCCAGGCCCTCGGTCGAGCTCTCCGACTGAACTCCGACCCTCCCCGTAGCCAACACCACTGGCTAGCCCTTGCTCCTCCTTACAACCGAGCTCCCCCGACATTCCTCCCCGACCTCGACACTGCATCCTCCGGCGAGCTGCAACCCGCTGCTCCCCCATCGACCACCACCCGTAGCCCACACTCCCCTCGACTTCTCCCCCATCCACCTAGATCCTCCCCTATCATCACCATCTCCATTGCCGACCACCACCAGCGCCATCAATCTCCTCTCCTCCTCCCTGTACTCCGGCGGCCCCCCTGCTGCAGTCCGGCGGCCCACAGGAGCTCCACCACTGTAAGAGTTATTCCCTCTCCTTCTTCCCTCTTTAGTATATAACATAATATATGTATATATATAATGTATGTATAGTATGTAATTAATGCAATGTAGGGTATAAATTTATTGTATATTTATAGTGTATATCTAAATTAGTATAATGTATATATGTATTTAATTAGTGTATATGTATATGTATAAGTATATATTTAATTAATTGGTATATGTATATTTATGCATTTTGTATATACTTAGTATTTTTAATATATAATTGGTATATGTATATATATATATATATATACTTCGTATATGTTTAGTATATTCTGAAAATCTATTAGTATGTATATGTATACAAGTATATAGTATATTTTATTGGTACGAATATATATATAAGTTTTTTTTTTCTTAACTAATAGATATATATTTAAATATGTTTTGGCATACATATGATGTAAGTATAAATATATATATATATATTGGTTTATTTTTATCTATGATATCTATTTAATAAAAAGTATATACTAGTATAAATTAAATTCATGTATAGTATTTATGTATTCCTCATATATGTATTAATTTTAATTATTGGTAATATGTATATTTATATATCTCTACTAGATGACCCGAGTGTGGATACGGACACCCCGTAACTCCACTTGACCCGTGACTCTGTGAAATGTTAGTTGGCTGCCACGCGTACACTGACGTACTGGCAAGCCGTACCATTTTTGATCATCTGGCTTGCCCAGCAATCGCAGACGCGACGCCCGTACAATTTGACGCACACTGACCCTAGATTGACCAGTGTCATACCTGGCATAGCCCCTGAGTTAATATTTATTTGTTTGTGTTAGTGTAGCATCTGATGCAAGGTTACCTTTATTATATGTTTATAGGACTGTTGGATCCTCCAGACGATACTCTGGAACAGGACTTTGACATTACCAGCTAAGGACCCAAGGCGAGTACATTCTCTGATTAGTTTCTTATTTATGATATCCCCTATGTTCACTGTATCTAGTGTAAATATCCATGCTCTTGACACGCTGGTTACACGGATTGGTATACACGGATCTCGTCATGAGATGTTATTCCTTATTCATGGTGTAGCTTGTACAAGACTTGTTTTCTTGTTATCTTGTGCATGTACAGACACTGAGTCCCGGGGAGATTTGCTACCTCCCTAGGGAATCCCGTGTTATAGCGTACCATGGTTGGATCCACTATACCAGTCGGGGGTGGGGAGTATTTTAGTATAGATATGAGATCATACCCAACTCTACATGCATCATAGCTCACCCCACATCTCACGTCGGGTGTGGCCTGACCATTTACATGCCTCATCACTGTTACATATGGTTAGCCTGACTATTACTCGTATCATAGCTATTCTTACGGATTAGCCTGACCTCAAGGATGATCGCTAACCAATGTAATGAGTTTACTAGTCCCAAGCCGATCATATGTTAAAGCTAGTACTCACACACTTAGTCATAGGTTTCCTGCTCATTGACATATTATTTCCTTTCCTGCATTTATTTCTAGTATTTTCTTTATTGTATGTTTCTCGTACATATACATGCATCTTGTATATTTCCATCTATATACTGCTACATAGTTTATGTCATTGATATAGAACTGCTAATTAGAAATGTACTTTGCTCCTTCCTGACTGAAAAATATTTTCCAGACTGTGACCTTAGTGGACTTGTTTCCGACACACTTGGGAATTGGATGTTACTGATTGCAGGTATGATTATTTTGTCATTAGACTTGTGTTGTATTCTTTTATTTCTTCAAATTCTTATCGTGTTGTGGTTGTGATTGAGTATGTTGTTCATTTTTATAGTGTTATCCGTGTCTCCTTATGGAGTTGGATACTAGTGTGAGATTGTTTAGATAGTACTTGACCTAGACTGCGTTCTATCGCCGATGCTGCGGCGTAGGCTGGACGTACCCGCGCACTCGTGCCCCTAAACCGGGTGCGGGTCATGACATTGAGAAACCAAAATAATGGTATTATTCCTTATTCCAATTATACTTATGGAAATTTAATCAATAAGTGTATTAAAGAATGTCTAGCTTTATGCAATAACTTGAAGCTAAGACATCAACTAAAATCTTAGAGAATTTCTGAGAAAAGACAACTGGAAGAATTATGTGACCAGTTTACAATGGATACTTTCAAACCTCTTAATACAAAAGGGAAAAAGAAAGTAAAAGAATATAAGGATTATAAGAGACCTTATAAAAGGAAAAAATATCCTTCAAGAAGGCAAGATACTATTGTCAATAAAGACAGTAAATACTCCAAAAAGAAGAAATCTTCTAAGAAGAATATCATTAAATGTTATAAATGTGGTAAATTAGGCCACTATGCTAAAAAATGTTATATGAAAAAGAAATTGGAAGAGATCGAAGATGAAGGGTTAAGAAAGACTCTTTATAAATTAATGATCAATTTCGATTACGAAGAAAGCTCATCAAATAATGAATCTAATGATGAGACTACTGATGATTCAGTTAATAAGTGCAATGAGAATTGCCAATGCAACAAATGTGTTGCAGATAAAGATATTAACTACTATAAATCTATTGTAGAAATGAATGGGTTATCAATAAATACTTTAACCCTTAATGAGAAAAAATATATTATTGAAGCCTTATTAATTGATAATATTAGTCTTGAAATAAAAAATAAAATTATAGAAGCAATTGGAGATGTAAACACCCGAATTTTTCAGAAAATTAAAATTGAATTTTTGGAATTTTTCTATGATTTTTAAATAATTAAAATAAATATTCTTCTGGATTAAATATTTTTTATGTATTAAATTAAATATTAAAATATTATGAAAATAATATTTTTGAGTGTAAATTAATTAATTAGTCATAATGTAATTTTCCTGGAATTTATTGGACCCTAAAACTATTTTTAAATAGCTAAAAATAATATGTTTAATAAACCGGTTTAACCCATCCTGAACCGAACCGAACCAAATCCTGAACCAACCCAACCCAAATTAACCTTAGCGGGGCGGATTCGGATCCGAACCTGACCCATCAACCCGACCCGACCCGTTATTTCTAAAGCTACAGTAACCCTATTTCTTCCCCGACGGTTCCCCGACTCTTTGCCTCCCCGCCGCTCCGTCTTCCCGATCCGCCGCCGGCCTCGTCGACTTCCATAACCGATGACCTACCCCTTCACCTCACGGCCGCCTTCAATAACCGACCGACCACCTCCCAGCTCCTCCTATTTAAACTGTGGCCGACTCGACACCGTCTCCCACATCACCCATCACCATCCACCGACACCCCGACTCCTCAGCCACCGCACTCCGGCCGCCACTGACCTCGACTCTCCGACGACCCTCCGCCATAACCCCGACGATGCCTCCGTGAGCCCGAACACCGACTGTAAACCCCCTCACCCAAAATAGGCCTACTTGGCCTAGATAGAGAAATTAGGGCTAATTAGAAATAGAACATGGTATTTATTTAATTATACAATATTTATATCACATAGTGCATCTTACCTTTGCTTCAATAATTGGAGCACTACACTAGCTTTTACCTTCCAACAAATTTCACAACCTTGTCCTAGACGTGCCAGCCCTCCATTCTGACCTTTGTGTAACTTATAACTATGCTCTCTTATGCTACATTTTAGTCACACAATATTCGTCGCAGACATTTATATTTAATTCTAATTAAATACAGCTTTGTATCCTTGTACGTTCCAATCGAAATTGGAGACACAATCTTGACCATTTTGTGCAACCCAAATTTATGATAAAATTCTACTCTGAGCCCTCTACGTCCATGACACTTGTGTCCCACCTAATTTTATCCCTATGTACTTCTAATTAATTCCAGAAGACCATGCACATTAATTATAATTAAATTAATTCAATTTTTATCTTCGTGCAATTTTTTAATTATTGGGCGCTTTTATGCAAAAAATGCATTATGGTGTCCATACCATTGGGTAATACATGAAGAAATCCAACTTTCCCCTTCATAGGAATTTTTCCATAATTTTCAGAGTGTGCAACGCGCAAATATCGCCCCCTTTATTTTAAACCTATCATTACATTTAAACAATGCAATTATGGCCCTCCAAAGGAGGGTTGACCCCCATGTGAGGTAAGGCCCAACTCCAAGGAGGGTTGACCAAGCCCAAACTTTTAGGTCAAACACCTAAAAATCCTACATGTATAAATATCACTTTTTCCTTTATTTTTCCAAAACCTAAAACCAAACCAAATCACAGCCGAATCCCTATTCATCTTCATCCCCTTCCTTCAACCCCCCGATCGGAATCCCATCCTCGCCGGAGCTCCGCCTGGCCTGGCCGATCACCTCCATCACCCACCAGCATCCCCACTCGCCATCTCCGCCTGCGCCGGAGTTGAACCGACATTGCCTTCATCTTCTTCCTCCTCGTCGGAGTCGACACAGCAGCCACGACCCGATGCCAAGCCGTTGTGCTCCACCGGACTCGACCTCCCTCTCCAGCATCATCACCACCTTTTCTCCTCACCCCGATCGACCTCCACCCCGACTACTTCTCCTCCCCGTCTCTTCCCCGACCATCATCCCCGACTGCTCCCTCGATGACTTCCCCCATGATCACCTCGACCCGACCGAGTCCCCACCAGAACGACCACCATCCCTCACATTGATGCCATCCTGCTGAACCCACGACGCACCTCGCCTGAGACCCCGACCACATGTACCTCACCACCAGCACCACCATTAATGTCATCAACTTCTCCTTCCTCCTCCCTGTCACCCTCCTCGACGTCTCCCCCGAGTTGCACCTCGGCCACCTTTCCCTCCCCTGAACCCGAGCCTCCTCCTCCCTGCTCGACCACCTCCCCTGGCCGGACCCCCCCTCTCCCTTTGACTGAAATACCACCACTGTTCACCTCTCCTTCCCTCTTCTCGACCTTCTCCTCCCAGTATCTCCAGTCGTCCCCACCACCAGCACCTTGTCGTTGACCCATCGGCCCAGCTGAGCACAGTCCGTCTTCTCCTCCTGCCTGAGCTCCTCTGGTAGCCTCACCTTAGTCGTCATCACCCCCTTCAACGTCGTCGTTATCATCCACATCATCGTCCATGTCATCACCATCATCCACATTATCCTCGTCATAACCCTAATCATCCTCATCATCACCATCGTCCCAGTCACCATCCATGTCCCCACCATCATCCTAATCACCATCTACATCATCACCATCACCTTAACCCTAATCACCATCAATGACCTAATCACCACCCTAACTATAACGATCATCATCATTATTACCTTAACCTAATCATCTTATCGTCATCACCATCGTTATCGTGTTCATTGTGGACCCATCACCCTTGCCAGACAACCCGCAGCAGTCACCCCCGATTTCTGTGCCTGTGCACGCTGACCCTGAAGGTTAATCAGATTGTTCTGCGCAACTTCAGGAGCAGGTTATTGGTACTATGCAGCTTTTTTGCCAAGCAAGTATACCTTGCCTTGTTGTACTATTTAAATTATGTATTAGTAGTTGCATGTTTACTAAATTTAATATTATATAACTGTGCGCATCCGAGAGAGACTCGGATGCAGTCTACGAAGGCGTTGACGTTAGGACTTGTGTCTGACCTAGTGTCTAGTGGACCCACCTAAAGTTGTGGAGTTATTGGTATGACTTCTCAGGCCTTGACACGTATCATTACACGTCACAGAGTGAGTTCATGTAGGGACGCGTGCCTCATACTCGACTGGCCATCGGTGTAAGCCACACGTGTGATGGTATTTAGCTTAGTTGTTTATTTCTATAGAGACTTGCATTATAGTACGAGATGTCCACGTCATGTTCGCGACTTGTACATTTACATTGGGCGGGGAGGACGACTAGTAGGCGTATGGGACACCCACTTCCTTTATTCAGATGCCACGCTCGACGGAGCGATATGGACGATATACTATTCAGATGCCACGTTCTTCGGAGTGATATGGACGTTATACTATTCAGATGCCACGTTCTTTGGAGCGATATGGACGTTATATTATGCAGATGCCATGCTCTTCGGAGCTGGACGTTATTATATTACATAGCGCCCTTGTATGGGGGCATATGTGGCATATACTAGCCAGTCATGATGATTGGTGAATTACGTCAGCATATGTCTAGCCTATACTTTCCCATACCCTCAAGTTGTCCTCAAATTGCATTTACTTAGATGGTTAGCACACCCTTTTATTTATTCAGTATTTACTTTATGGCATGCTTCTATGTATCTTGTTATGTCCCTCTGAGGACCTGGTCCCTTTCCAGGTATAGATGTTCATGAGTATTCGAAGGAGCGCAGATCCGGACTGGCTACTTATAATCCTAGGAGGTCTTCTCTTCGAGTCTCCATGGTTGATAGTTGTTGTACTTATATTGTATTTGTCTTGTTTATTTTATATTCTAGTTAGTAATGGATTTGTTTCCATCCGGCTATCATTTTTAGATACTTTATATTGAGATCTAGTTTCATAGATACTGGTTATTCATTTCTATTTGATTCTGTGGATGAGATTTAGACTATACCCTATGACTTGTGATAGTTATATCACTTATGAATTATTGTTTATAATACAGCGTACGCATGTGTTATGGTTTCCATATATTGGAGTTGCCATATACATGCGGCTGGCATGCTTACGTATCCTAGTCCTACGTATTTTGGGACTGGAGCGTGACATATTTTAGTGGTAGCCCATGCAGGTTGAGAGCATATTGTCTCGGTTACGTTACTGTACCGAGCAAGCCTGCAAATAGGATTAGAGTATAGGATCTCATCCATATTTGACTATGACTCATCTTCCTTCCAATCCATTCTATTTGAATAATCGTATCCTGCTTGAATCATGTCCTTCCCTAATATTCTTTGAGTATAGCCTTCTCCTAGAATGTAGAAATCCCTATTGTTAGGATGATAATTAGGGTAACATTCCTAAGAAGAACACAACTAGAGTATTGACAAATCACTAAGTTTAGAATACTTAATGAACCCTAGCTTTCCTTACTACCTAATGAACCCTAGCGTCCCTTACCTATAGATTAATTTACCATTATCCCTTGATGTGTTATGTATGACTTGAGAATAGTATAAACACTACTAGGATTAGTTTGAAATTTGACCATAGTGTTTGACTCTAGTATTGAGGAACCAATAGAAACCAAGGTTAAACATTTGGACTGAACCTAGCTTTTCATGGTGAGATAGTACTAGAGAACTATAACTTTAGCTCCTTATCTTATAGTAGCCAAATAATACCTTAGGAAGCCAAGAGGAATGGATAGAATATTCCCTTGATTATACCTTAAACACAGAGATTAGCTACCACCTTCTCCCTTAGAAATCTATGAGATTATCAAGAGTCTCTCTATTATAATTTTATATCTTGTTCCTCTGAAACCTTAGCGCTCGCTATTTGTGCGACGACTAATTATGCTTTTCCTTCTTCACCTTTCAACTCGTGCCACCTGACACTTCTGATTGTAGGCCAAATGAATTCTCTTATGTTAAGGATATATAGTTGTTAGGATTATAGTTGTAATCTTGAATTTTGAAAATTTAGTGCTTGGTAGTTAGAGCTTGATAGTTTTGAGTTATTCTTGTAGATTGTGACTTGATGATTATCCTTTAGTTTGAATCACATAATTTGTAACCACACCTCGATACAAGTTATATCCCCTTTCCTCTTGAAGGCCAGTAACTTTTCCATACCTACTATTGACACCCTTGTTTTATAAGCATTATGATTAAGACTTAAGATGACCATTACCTACATAATACAATAGGATACCCTAATAGGTATCAAGACCTTTTCCGCATATACCCCAATAAGAGTTTATACTTTATTTACAAGGACAATATTATCTTATAGGAACCCTAAATGCAGTTATAGTATTAGTTAATTTTTTTAAGTTGGGTAGGATGCCTCACAACCTAGTAACACATAGTCCTCTTGACTCATTATTGAAGTGTAACTGAATGACATTAACTGTATACTAGCATAAGACGATAGTGTTTATTCAGACTATAGAACTCAGAGGTCCATGCCCCTATTTGGTCGACTAGCGACTTAGACAAGGAGTTAGTATGACAACTGTAGATATTGTAGAGTCTTATCTTCTTTGTGAACTTGAATTATTTTGTAATTTCTCTCATCATAATCTAGCGTACTTATATTTGTTGTACTACCTTGACTTATGCTGCTATTATAGCCTAATTTTGCAAGCTTATTCTTTATCGAGCTTGTTCAAGACATATGTATTATTGGAGTGCTACACTAATACATTGTCTAAGTCAAAATCGGCGTATTAAGATCTAGCTAACCTTAATGCGCTTGGTTCGCTCTTCGTATGACTACTTCACGTGGATTGAGATATATAGTAGTAGACGAATATACTTGCCTCTAGATATGTCTGAGCATATCGTATCGGTTACATAACTGTTCCGATATGAACATGCGAATAGGAATTTACCAAATAGGATTTCAATCCACAGCTACCTTGACAATTTCTATTTGAATTATTTAAACGCCTTGATTCCCATACTTCTATTCTATTACCTTGCCCTTGGACTCTTTATTATTGTTTTCCGTCTTTCCTTATTTCGGAAAGACGAAACCTCGTGCTTGGTATAAGTTTGATACACGGAGAGTACTAGAAATACCCCATAGGCCAATCACATTACTAGGTGACTATCTTTTATAATTGATTAAGGGTATATCATATATGATATATTTGGTGTTAAATTTTGAGGATTGAATAACATGAGTAAATAATTTGAGGAATAGTTTTCTTAAATGTATAGCCTATTGTGATAGATGAGTAAATTTTAAGTTGGGTAGAAATTGCATTATTAACTTGCGATGAAATACTTTTAGATTGTGATCAAGTAAGATTAGATTGGGAGATTCAAGCCATTTTAATTTTGAGAAATTTTAAAAGAAGGATTAAGATGATGATGATTTAATGAATTTTAAAAATCTTGATATGGCGAACCAAATATTTATACTTGGAGCACATGATTTAAAATTTTAGAATTGGAGGTTGAATCATCAATTTAAATCTTGAGAAAAATAAATAGAACTCTAAACATGAACATCGACGGATTGAATTCCAAATTTGATGATTAAATTAAAAATTAAAATTGTGATTGTTGGATCACCTATTTGAAATATTGAGGATGTAAATCTAATTTAAAATTTGAAGCGTACGGAATTTACAAGTTAAAAATAAAAATAATAATAGATTATAATGGTTTTCTAGAGGAGATTATGATAGTTGGAGATTGCGATGTAAATTTTGATGTGGGATGTCATATAGATTTGAATTAGATTGGATGTGAATTATTTAATTTAAAAATCGAGAAGATAGTGCGATATGTTGAAGTTCGATTTAAACAATGGTTAATTTAATTTAAAAGTGATTGCGATGGATTTGAATAAGTTTTAAATTTTTGGAAAAGATTGCAATAGACTTGCCTTATGTACGCATGTGAATGATTTAAACCAATTATGCCTCATTTTAATTTTGAGGACAAAATTATTTTTAAGTTGGGTAGATTGTAAACCCCCTCACCCAAAATAGGCCTACTTGGCTTAGATAGAGAAATTAGGGCTAATTAGAATCTAATTAGAAATAGAATACGGTATTTATTTAATTATACAATATTTATATCACATAGTGTACCTTACCGTTGCTTCGATAATTGGAGCACTACACTAGCTTTTACCTTCCAACAAATTTTACAACATTGTCTTAGATGTGCCAGCCCTCCATTCTGACCTTTGTGTAACTTATAACTATGCTCTCTTGTGCTACATTTTAGTCGCACAATATTCGTCGCAGACGTTTGTATTTAATTCTAATTAAATACGGCTTTGTATCCTTGTGCGTTCCAATCGAAATTGGAGACACAATCTTGACCATTTTGTGCAACCCAAATTTATGATAAAATTCTACTCTGAGCCCTCTACGTTCACGACACTTGTGTCCCACCTAATTTTATCCCCATGTACTTCTAATTAATTCCAGAACACCTTGCGCATTAATTGTAATTAAACTAATTCAATTTCTATGTTTGTGCAATTTTCTAATTATTGGGCGCTTTTATGCAAAAATGCATTAAGATGTCCACACCATTGGATAATACATGAAGAAATCCAACTTTTCCCTTCATAGAAAAATTTTCATAATTTTTGGAGTGTGCAACGCGCAAACATCGCCCCCTTTATTTTAAACCTATCCTTGTATTTAAATAATACAATTATGGCCCTCTAAACACCCCCATGTGAGGCAAGGCCCAACTCCAAGGAGGGTTGACCAAGCCCAAACTTTTATGTCAAACACCTAAAAATCCTACATGTATAAATATCACTTTTTCCTTTATTTTCCCAAAACCTAAAACCAAACCAAATCACAGCCGAATCCCTATTTATCTTCATCCCCTTCCTTCAACCCCCCGACCGGAATCCCATCCGCGCCGGAGCTCCGCCTGGCCTGGCAGATCACCTCCATCACCCACTAGCACCCCCACTCGCCATCTCCGCCTGCGCCGGAGTTGAGCCGCCATTGCCTTCATCTTCTTCCTCCTCGTCGGAGTTGACACAACAGCCACGACCCGCTGCCAAGCCGTTGTGCTCCGCCGGCCTCGACCTCCCTCTCCAACATCATCACCACCTCTTCTCCTCACCCCGATCGACCTCCACCCCGACTACTTCTCCTCCCCGTCTCTTCCCCGACCATCATCCTGACTGCTCCCTCGACGACTTCCCCCATGATCACCTCGACCCGACCGAGTCCCTACCTGAATGACCACCGTCCCTCACGTCGATGCCACCCTGCTGAACCCACGACTCACCTCACCTAAGACCCCGACCACCTGCACCTCACCACCAGCACCACCATTAATGTTATTAACTTCTTCTTCCTCCTCCCTGTCACCCTCCTCGACGTCTCCCCCAAGCTGAACCTCGGCCACCTCTCCCTCCCCTGAACCCGAGCCTCCTCCTCCCTGCTCGACCACCTCCCCTGGCCGGACCCCCTCCCTCTCCCCTCGACTGAAACACCACCACCGTTCACCTCTTCTTCCCTCTTCTCGACCTCCTCCTCCCAGCATCTCCAGTCGTCCCCACCACCAGCACCTTGCCATTGACCCACCGGTCCAGCCGAGCACAGCCCGTCTCCTCCTCCTACCTGAGCTCCTCCGACAGCCTCACCTTAGTCGTTATCACCCCCTTCAACATCGTCATCATTGTCCACATCATTGTCCATGTCATCACCATCATCCACATTATCCTCGTCATAACCCTAATCATCCTAATCATCATCCTCATCATCGCCATCATCCCAGTCACCATCCATGTCCCCACCATCATCCCAGTCACCATCTAGATCATCACCATCACCTTAACCCTAATCACCATCATTGACCTAATCACCACCCTAACCATAACGATCATCATCATTATCACCTTAACCTAATCATCTCATCGTCATCACCCTCGTCATCGTGTTCATCATGGGCCCGTCACCCTTGTCAGACAACCCGCAGCAGTCACCCCCGATTCCCGTGCCTGTGCACACTGACCCCGAAGATCTATCGGATTATTCTGTGCAACTTCAGGAGCAGGTTATTGGTACTACGCAGCTTTCTTGCCAGGCAAGTATACCTTGCCTTGTTGTACTGTTTAAATTCTGTATTAGTAGTTGCATGTTTACTTAATTTAATATTATATAACTGTGCGCGTCCGAAAGAGACTCGAGTGCAGTCAACGAAGGCGTTGACATTAGGACTTGTGTCTGACCTAGTGTCTAGTGGACCCACCTAAAGTTATGGAGTTATTGGTATGACTCCCCAGGCCTTGACACGTATCATTACACGTCACAGAGTGAGTTCATGTAGGGACGCGTGCCTCATACTCGATTGGCCATCGGTGTAAGCCACACGTGTGACGGTATTTAGCTTAGTTGTTTATTTCTATAGAGACTTGCATTATAGTACGAGATGTTCACGTCATGTTCGTGACTTGTACATTTACATTGGACGGAGAGGACGACTAGTAGGCGTATGGGACACCCACTTCCTTTATTTAGATGCCACGCTCGACGGAGCGATATGGACGATATACTATTCAGATGCCACGTTCTTCGGAGCGATATGGATATTATACTATTCATATGCCATGTTCTTCGGAGCGATATGGACGTTATATTATGCAGATACCATGCTCTTCGGAGCTGGACGTTATTATATTACATAGCGCCCTTGTATGGGGGCATATGTGGCATATACTAGCCAGTCATGACGATTGGTGAATTACGTCAGCATATGTGTAGCCTACACTTTCCCACACCCTTAAGTTGTCCTCAAATTGTATTCACTTAGATGGTTAGCACACCCTTTTAGTTATTCAGTATTTACTTTATGTCATGCTTCTATGTATCTTGTTATGTCCCTCTGAGGACCTGGTCCCTTTCCAGGTATAGATGTTCATGAGTATTCGCAGGAGCGCAGATCCGGACTGGCTACTTATAATCCTATGAGGGCTTCTCTTCGAGTCTCCGTGGTTGATAGTTGTTGTACTTATATTGTATTTGTCTTGTTTATTTTATATTCTAGTTAGTAATGGATTTGTTTCCATCCTGCTATCATTTTTAGATACTTTATATTGAGATCTAGTTTCATAGATACTGGTTATTTATATCTATTTGATTTTGTGGATAAGAATTAGACTATACCCTGTGACTTGTGATAGTTATATCACTTGTGAATTATTGTTCATAATACAGCGTACGCATGTGTTATGGTTTCCATATATTGGAGTTGCCATATACATGCGGCTGGCATGCTTACATATCTAGTCTTACGTATTTTGGGACTGGGGCGTGACACCAACGTCGTCGCCGCCAGCGTCGAGCACAGCAGCCGTAGCAGACGCCGCCACCCGCCGTCGACCGACTGCCGCTCCACCCTTTGAACGCAAAATTCAGTCGATTCCGATCCCCTGTTCAGGTAAGATTTTCCCTCTCCTTGTCACGTCATTTTATGAACCATCTGTTGTGACACGTTCCCTACGTGACCCTCTCGAAACCCATGCAATCAGTTCAGGGTATCGCGTCCTGTGTCGGTCGCAAACTGTGACGCAAAAATAGAAAAAAATCCCCTATTTCTGAAAATCAAAAATTGGTCCCGAACTCACAAGTTCACGACCGTTTTGCGTGCAACCTATTAAATAATTCTAAAATTTACTTGAATAGTTAATTAGATAATATAACCGAGTTTCAAACCCTGTTTTAGTTTAATTTATTTTGCTATAGTTTGTATTTTATTCGAGGGTGAAATCGACCAAAAACTTGGTCTTTAAAACCCTAAAATTTCCCAAAACTGGGTGTGCCCCGCTAAATGAGGCAACTTGGTCGTGTGCGAATTACACCGAAAGGTGCGCACCATCAATACGGACATATAGGATTTTACAAAAGTTGATTTGGATATGCGTGCACACCGGAATCAACACGTATCTATCAAAAATGCCCCGTAACGGCCCTGTTCTAAAACTCATTGTAACTTTGTGTGTGCTCATCGTTTCAAAACGAAACTTGCACCATCAGACTTGTAGCGATAAGTTGGTCATGTGACCCAAGTTTGGTTCGATTCTGAGAACGTTGACAAAATCCCGTATCGTGGGCCCTACGGCTCTACTTGACGGACGATTTTGTGATCGGCTCATCGGAATCCAATTTTGGACATTCCGTTGGGTTCGTATCGTCATTCTGGACTTGTAGACACTATGTTTGACGAATTTGGAGAACTTTTGTCTCTGGCACGCTTTTCGATGCGAAGTGGTCCACATGTGGACCCCGTTTTGACCAGAAACTGTCAAGTTTGCCCCTGTGTCCAAATTGAACTTATGGATAGGCAATCCTAGCTATTTCATATCTTCTGAATATGATGGTAATATTTATTTCAACATTCGGAGGAGTACTTGAAGATTTTGCTGATACCGGAGCGATAGTTGGAAACCAAAGCCCAGGCAAGTGTACCTTATCAATCTTGCAGTACTTACTTTATATTATTCCCTTGATTTATTTATATGATATATCTGTTCAACCTAGGACTGTATGACATTGCTTAGCATCCGAATAAGATTCGGGTGTCGATGTCATACGCGGAGTCGTGTAACGTCACTAGAGATTGATATCGCGACCCTATACATTTTCGTGCTTACATTATCAAGTACGTCATACCATAGGACATTTGATACTGTTTATGAGATAGAATCTTTCTGAGATATTCATGGTGATTCTGTATAAGTTACAGGATTCGTGACATAGATATTACATATGCTTAGCTATCATTATGACTCGCTATATTAGTTAGAGGTCATGATCTTGCGTGTCATGGATATAAGACGTTGTGGACATGAGACGTGTGATTACATTGGATGGGGAGAGACACACAGGCTACAGGCTAATTTTATATATATTTTAATTACGGTGCCGTAGCCACTATAGTGCTAGGCACACTACATAGTATAACTGCTACCGGCTCCCGGACACAAAGCTTGTAGTAGTCTCAGTCTGAGCTCTAGTGATGCTCTCATTTTGCATATCACTTAGTTGGTTACATAGTTTGCCCTATTGATACATTATTATATACTGTACTTATTTGGCTTGAGTTATTCTTGTACCTTGCTATGTCCCCTAAGGACCTGAAATCCGGATTATGTCCCCAGGTTTAGCAGATAAGATCTACCCCGAGATATACGGGACAGAAGCAGGCGTTGGAGCAGTACCAGAACCAGAGGATGAGGTGATTGCCGAGGATTTCTCCTGAGTATCTGGTTATTATACTCAGTTATTTCTATTGTTAGACTCTTATTTCCTGTTTATTGAACTGCTGTATCAAACTCTTTATCGGATTGCTCCCCGAGATATTTATTGAGACTTGTTGATTATTATTTCATCTTGATGAATCTGATATTGATTGTATTTATCTTCTGTGGATGAGATTAGTATCATAGACCTTTATAGTTGTTTTATAACTTAATTATACCCTAATGGGTCCATTAAATTAGGTTTGCCCATCGGTGTGTGCTGCTGGCCATTGCCACGTGTCTAGTCCCTCGGTATTTTGGGACTGGGGCATGACATAGTTTTTTTGGTGGCCCATGCAGGTCAACGACTAAATTATTTCAGTTTTAACTAAGGAACTGAGCAAGCCTGCGATAAGGATATGATATGTTATAGGATCCCATCCACTTGATTGAATCGTTCTTGATCTCTATATCGGATTTGAATTAATTTCTTAACTTGCATCCTGCCTTGATTCATCTGTGCCTCTTATAGTTTATTTTGGATGCAGAGTAATGGATCCACCAGCAAGCGACGAGACTCCTGCAGGAACACCACTAGGTTTTGTGGTTACCCATGAAGAAGAAGTGACACCAGTAAGTGGAGGTCAATCAGCACAACAAAATAGTCAAGCAAATCAGCATGCCTCAAGATTTCGGCGAGATGACATTCCACCACCACCGCAGTTTACTCCACCGATGCCTACTTTTCCACCAGGACAGCCTTTGGAATGACAACAAATGTTTCAAATGTTCTACGCAATGATGCAAGCCCAACAGAAGGTTCATCAAGAAGACCAGCAAAGCCAAGCGAAGTTCTTTGATGGACTTAGCTCTGAGCTACAAAAATTAATCAGCTACATTGCAACTACTTCATACACGAACATCCTTGCTGCAGCACGACCTATGGAGCGCATCACCAGGAGTGGGTCTAGTCAGAAACGGCGGCATGCATTAGCACAAGACCGAGTACAGCAGGAAAGAGCTGCAAAGCGACCCCAGAGGAATCCACCACCGAGAGCAGCACCAAGAGCCTTATTCCTTCTTACTTGTCACTACTGTGGCAAGATAGACAATATTTAGAGGGAGTGCAGACGCAAGTTGGGACTGTGCTTGATTTGCGGATCCAGCCAACATTTAGCCAGAGATTGCACGAAGCAGCAAGGAGAAACACCGATGGTTAACCGAGAAGCCTTACCAGCACCGGGAGGATATCAGCCGAGACCACCTTTGGCACCCCAGGCATCACTCTTTCAACTGGCCTAGCAACAGCAGAGGACACCACCACAAGGATGCTGACAAGCTTTTGCGATGACCATGGAGGACGCACAAACACGTGGAGTAGCGAATACGTGTAAGATTTAAGTTATTTATAGCTATCTATTCCTAATATTGCCTTAGCACGTGCCTATTAATTCCTTTCCTTAGCCTTAAATCTAGTATTTTGAATTTGTTAGTACTAGATACCCTAGTTTTCCTAAGCTGTAGTTTTTCTTGCCCTAACCCGATTCCTTTACTCTTGAATTACCTAACTTTCATTGTCTAGGAAAATACTTTATTCCTTCCCTATGTGTTCTGCTTAACCCTCATTTCTTCGATTTCTTCGTGATCATGATTCTTTGTTTGTGTCGTGCTTCGAACATGTCTTACAACCGTGTTATCTCTTCTGACCGGTTATGTTTCGTTTTCTTAATTGCGAGGACGCAATTCTTTTAAGGAGGGTAGATTATAAATACTCAGAATTTTCAGAAAATTAAAAATAAATTTTTAAAAAATTTCTGCAATTTTTAAATAATTAAAATAAATATTCTTCTGGATTAAATATTTTTTATGTATTAAATTAAATATTAAAATATTATGAAAATAATATTTTTGAGTGTAAAATAATTAATTAGTCATAGTATAATTTTTCTGGAATTTATTGGACCCTAAAACTATTTTTAAATAGCTAAAAACAATATGTTTAAATAAATAGGTTTAACCCATCCTGAACTGAACCGATCCAAATCCTGAACCAACCCAACCCAAATCAACCCTAGCGGTTCGGATTCGGATCTGAACCCGACCCATCAACCCGACCTGGCCCGTTATTTCTAAAGCTACAGTAACCCCATTTCTTCCCCGACGGTTCCCCGACTCTTTGCCTCCCCGCCGCTCCGTCTTCCCGATCCGCCGCCGGCCTCGTCGACTTCTATAACCGACGACCTACCCCTTCACCTCCCGGCCGTCTCCAACAACCGACCAACCACCTCCCAGCTTCTCCTATTTAAACCGCGGCCGACTCGACACCGTCTCCCCTATCACCCATCACCATCCACCGACACTCTGACTCCTCAGCCACCGCACTCCGGCCACCACCGACCTCGACTCTCCGACGACCCTCAGCCATAACCCCAGCAATGCCTCCATGAGCCCGAACGCCGATGCCACCGCCGTCAGCGCCGAGCACAGCAGCCATAGCAGACGTCGCCACCCGCCGTCGACCGACCGCCGCGCCACCCTTTGAACGCAAAATTCAGTCGATTCCGATCCCATGTTCAGGTGAGATTTTCCCTCTCCTCGTAGCGTCATTTTCTGAACAGTCTGCTATGACACATTCCCTACGTGACCCTCTCAAAACCCGTACAATCAGTTCGGGGTATCGCATCCTGTGTCGGTCGCAAACTGTGACTCAAAAACAGGAAAAAAACCCATATTCTGAAAATCAAAAATTGGTCCCGAACTCACAAGTTCATGACCATTTTTCGTACAACCTGTTAAATAATTCTAAAATTTACTTGAACAGTTAATTAGATAATATAACCGAGTTTCAAACCCTGTTTTAGTTTAATTTATTTTGCTGTAGTTTGTGTTTTATTCGAGGGTAAAATCGACCAAAAACTTGGTCTTTAAAACCCTAAATTTTTCTGGAATTGGGTGCGCCCCGCTAAACGAGGTGACTTTGTCGTATTCAAATTACACCGAAAGATGCGCACCGTCAATACGGACGTGTGAGATTTTACGGAAGTTGAATTGGATGTGCGTACAGACCGGAATCAACGTATATTCGTCGAAAATGCCCTATATCGGCCATGTTCTGAAACTCGTTATAGCTTTATGTGTGCTCGTCGTTTCGAAACGAAACTTACGCCATCAGACTCGTAGCGATACGTTGGTCCTGTGACCCAAGTTTGGTTCAATTCTGAGAACGTTGACAAAATTCCGTATCGTGGGTCCTACGGCTCTACTTGACGGGCGATTTTGTGATCGGCTCATCGGAATCTAGTTTTGGACATTCCGTTGGGTTTTTATCGTTGTTCTGGACTTGTAGACACTAAGTTTGACGAATTTAGAAAACTTTTGTCCCTGTGACTCTTTTCGGTACGAAGTGGGCCACAAGTGGACCCCGCTTTGACCAGAAACTGTCAAGTTTGCCCCTGTGTCCAAATTGGACTGATGGATAGGCAATCCTAGCTATTTCATATTTTCGAATATGATGGTAATATTTATTTTAGCATTCGGAGGAGTACTTGAAGATTCTGCTGATACCGGAGCGACAATTGGAAACCAAACCCTAGGCAAGTGTACCTTGCCAATCTTGCAGTACTTGCTTTATATTATTCCCTTGATTTATTTCTATGATGTATCTGTTCAACCTAGGACTGTGTGACATTGCTTAGCGTCCGAATAAAATTAGGGTGTCGATACCGTACGCGGAGTCGTATAACGTCACTAGAGATTGATATCGCGACCCTATATATTTTCGTGCTTACATTATCAAGTACGTCATACCATAGGACACTTGACACTGTTCATGAGACAGAATCTTCCTGAGATATTCATGGTGATTCTGTATAGGTTACAGGATTCGTGACATAGATATTACATATGCTTAGCTATCATTATGACTCGCTGCATTAGATAGAGGTCATGATCTTGCGTGTCATGGACATAAGACGTCGTGGACATGAGACGTGTGATTACATTGGGTGGGGAGAGACACACAGGCTACAGGCTGATTTTATATTTTTTTTATTACGGTACCGTAGCCACTATAGTGCTAGGCCCACTATATAGTATAAGTACATAGTATAACTGTTACCGGCTCCCCGACACAGAGCTTGTAGTAGTCTCAGCCTGAGCTCTAGTGATGCTCTCATTTTGCATATCACTTAGCTGGTTACATAGTTTGCCCTGTTGATACATTATTATATACTGCACTTATTTGGCTTGAGTTATTCTTGTACCTTGCTATGTCCCCTAAGGACCTGGAATCCGGATTATGTGCCCAAGTTTAGCAGAGGAGATCTACCCCGAGATATACGGGGCAGAAGCAGGCGCTAGAGCAGTACCAGAACCAGAGGACGAGGTGATTGTCGAGGATTTCTCCTGAGTATCTAGTTATTATACTCAGTTATTTCTATTGTTAGACTCTTATTTCCTGTTTATTGAACTACTGTATCAAACTCTTTATTGGGTTGTTCCCCGAGATATTTATTGAGACTTGTTGATTATTATTTCATCTTGATAAATTTGATATTGATTGTATTTATCTTCTGTGGATGAGATTAATATCATAGACCTTTATAGTTGTTTTACAGCTTAAGTACACCCTGATGGGTCCATTAAATTGGATTTGCCCATCGGTGTGTGCTGCTGGCCATTGCCACGTGTTTAGTCCCTCGGTATTTTGGGACTGGGACGTGACAGAAGAAGAGTTAGATAAGGTCAATGCACATATCCAGACTCCTACTGAAGCTTACAATATGGCTAAAGTAATCTCTCGATATAGAAGCAGACAAGTTAAACCTGTCACTATACATGAACTTCTGTTTGAAATAAAAACTTTGAAAATTGAGATTAAAAATTTTAAATCTCAAGATCAACAAATCCAGGAAAGACTAGACAAGCTGGAACTAGATAATATATCTAGAAAGACAACTAGATTAATTGACACTGGTGAATCTTCTGCTGGTTCTTTTTGCCCACAAGAACAAGAGGGGGAGAATCAGTCTGTTCAAATAGGACAGATGAACTCAGAAGAAAGGAAAAATAATTTCCTGCAAAAACTGAATTTATTTATTACCCATAAATGGTATATTAAAATAAATCTACTCATTAATAATAAGTATTATATAACTAATTTGATTACAGTCATTGATAGTGGTGCAGACCTTAATTGTGTCAAAGAATGAGTTGTTCCAATAAAATATTGTGAAAGAACTTCTCAGACACTTAGTGCTGCTAATAATAAGGCACTAACTACTCCTTATAAAATTACAAATGTAAATATCTATAAAAATGATGTCTGTATTCCTGTACATCTAATAGTTGTAAATGAAATATCTTAACATGTTATTCTAGGAACTCCATTCCTAGAAAAACTCATGCCTAAGAAAGGAATTATTACATGTTATAAAGGCAAAAGAATAACTTTTGAATTTATAACTAATCCAATTGTTAAAATCCTTAATGAAGTTAATCTGAAAGAGAATCAGATTTATTTCTTAAAGGGAGAACTTGCTCAGGTTACTATAACCCAGCAATTGAAACAATTAGAAAATTAACAGAAAATTAAACAAGTCAAAGAAGACTTTAAGCTACATACTTGTAACAATATCCCTAATGCTTTCTGGGATAGGAAACAACATATAGTTTCTCTTTCTTATGAGGAATCCTTTAATGAAAAGGATATTCCGACAAAGGCAAGACATTGTCAAATGAATCAAGAATATCTTAAATTATGTAAAAACAAATCCAAGATTTATTGGATAAGAAATTAATTTGCAAGTCTTACTCCCCATGGAGTTGCACAGCATTTTATGTCAATAACAATGCTGAAAAAGAACGAGGTGTGCCTAGACTTGTTATTAATTATAAACCTTTGAATAAGGTTTTGAAATGGATTCGTTATCCAATCCCTAATAAAAGGGATCTACTTAATCAAGTAGTTCAAGCAAGAATTTATTCTAAATTTGACCTGAAATTAGGATACTGGCAAATACAAATTAATAAGAATGATCGGTATAAGACTGCTTTTACTGTTCCTTTTGGCCATTATGAATGGAATTTCATGTCATTTGGTCTGAAGAATGCACCTTTAGAATTTCAAAATATTATGAATGAAATATTCAATCAACACTCCAGTTTTATATTATCATATATTGATGATATATTAGTCTTCACAAATACAATAGAAGAACATTTTAAACACCTGAATGTGTTCAAACACTTAGTCATTAAAAATGGTTTAGTAATATCTGCCCCAAAAATAAAACTCTTCCAGCAAGAGATAAGATTTTTGGGACACAATATTGTGAATAACACAATAATTTCAATCGATAGAAGTATTGAATTTGCTTCTAAATTCCCTAACAAAATTACTGATAATAAGCAGTTAAAATAATTCCTTGGTGCATTAAATTATGTATCTGAATTTTATAAGAATATCGCTGTTGATACAAGAATTTTGTATTAAAGATTAAGAGAAAACCATGTTCCTTGGACCAATACCCATACTGAAGCAGTAAAGATAATTAAATAAAATGTTAAAAATCTACCATATTTATACTTAGCTAATGTTAAGTGGTTTAAAATTGTTGAAACAAACGACAGTGATATTGGTTATGGATATACTAAAATAATTAAATCCTGACACCAATAAAGAAGTATTAGTGAGATATCATTCAGAAAAATGGAATAATACTCAAATTAAATACTCAACCATTAAGAAAGAAATTCTTTCTATCATCCATTGTATTCATAAATTTCAGGATGATTTACTTAATAAGAAATTCTTATTGAGAATTGACTGTAGTTCTGCTAAGATAGTCTTAGAAAAAGATGTTAAAAATTTAGCATCCAAGCAAATATTTGCTAGATGGCAAGCAGAATTAGCCATATTTGATTTTGATATTGAATATAGTAAAGGAGCTGACAATTCACTTCCTGATTTTCTAACTCGTGAATTCTTATAGGACTATGAGCCGGAGAGACAAAGGCAAACAGCCATGGGTTCTTAGACCCATGACTTCGGGCTCCAATGAGCCAAAAAGCCACTCCAAGAAAACTGTTCTTGGAAAAGAAAAGACCTCTAATAGAGGCAGATTCAAGAACCAGAAGAAACTAATGTTTCTTATAAACAAGTTGAAGTGGAAATGATTTTCACTCAAAATAATCATTCAGAAAAAATTCTTCAACTAGAGAAATCTGATATCCCAATGATGGATGATCCCTGAAAATTAAAAGAAAAATACTTGGAAAATAATATGTTTCTTGTGCAGGGTAAAGACCAAAATGTCTATGAAGGTATCATGCTGACTACTAAATCGGTTGAGATAGAACATTTTTATCAGAAGACTAATGATCTTTGAAGTGACGTAAATTACAGCAAAATTATTATACGTCACATTATTACTCCTCAATTATGGGGACTTCATCCCATTAGAACTAAATTACTAGTTTATAGGGATAAAAATATCAATATGCCTTATTCCTACTGGAATTATATTGAGGCATTCACCAAGATGTTTTATTTTGACACTAATAAACAAAAGCACTCTTGGTTTCTCAGAATTTGTCTTGAAATCCTTAAACAGGACATTCCAACATGGTTTATCCGGTGGTGGTTACAATTTGGTGCCACTTTAGAAATTTTGCCACCATCCTTGCAAGAATTGTTTGCAGCATGGACTCAATCTTATCCTTTCTGTCAGAATGCTGATCAACTTTTGGAGGGGGAAGAGTACTATGTATTTTTTTATCCATTTTGAAATTCCATATATTTTTAAATGGATAATTAAATGTGAATATAATCATCTCAATTTTTTCATCTTAGCCAAAAAATTTCTGATAAAATGGTGGAATAGAATTTATGAAAAAGAAAAAGTATAGACTGTACAGAAATATATCAAGGAAAATGAGATCCTTATAGAATCAAAATTAAAGAAGAAAATAATGGAAGATAGTCCTTTGAAGAAATTAAAGGAATCACTGAGAAGGCAAAATCCTCGAATCACTGAGGAGGAATTGAAGAAGAAACGTCTTCACTATATGCAGACTCAGTTCGACTCAATCTTCAAAACAGATAATATGTCTGTCAGTTCTAATAAATCAGACCATATTGAAGAAGACTCAGAAACTTTCTTCAAGAGAATGCATAAAAGAGTCACTACTCAACAGTCAGATGATGACAGCGATGATGATGAGGATATGTCATAATTGACAGAATACAAGTGGAAATTATCTATTTTACTTTACTTTAAAAGAGAATTTCTTTATTTGTGGTGGGACCCACAATAATCTACTTTTGGCACAAAGGAATCCTTTTATACAGGTGGCCGACAATGGTGGATCCCAGTCACTTTACTTTCGGGACAGATGCCCTGGTACGCGTCAAAAGGTAAATAAAGTAAAGATTAAAAGTTGAAAGCGACGGACACTTACCTTCGCTGAAGATAAGGAGGAATCTTCCACCTGTATTTGCCAGTTCCGTCTACCTGCATCTGCCGATGATTAAGTCAGCCACTACCGACTGTATGTGCTATAAATAGAGGATGAAACCTCTGTCTATGTACGCTGTTATTTTACGCTTCTATTTTGAGTGTTTGGTTTGAAGAGTATTTGAGTGTTCTTTTAAAAAAGCTTGTACTACTACCGTGATCAATAATATTTTGCATAAGCGTTTCTCTTCTCATCCTCTATACAAAAGCCCCCTTCCTAATTTATATCTCCGATCATAGAGAAAGAGTAAGAACTCTTCTTCATAATTTAAGGTGTCCAACCCTTACTCACTTTAGATGGTATAAAGATACATTCTAAAGTAGAGTAATGTTACTTGGTGATGCAAATAATGCTCACTAGAAGTCAAAATTTATCGATGGACTTCCTAATCTTTTTGCAGAAAGAATAAGACAATTTTTGAAAAACCAAAATAATAGTATTATTCCTTATTCCAATTATACTTATGGAAATTTAATCAATAAGTGTATTGAAGAAGGTCTAGCTTTATGCAATGACTTGAAGCTAAGACATCAACTAAAATCTCAGAGAATTTATGACCAAAAATATAAACTAGAAAGAGGGCTTTTGTTCTGAGGATGTGAGGAGAAACGCTTATGCGGAATTTTACTAATCACAGTAGTAGTACAAGCTTTTTTACAAAGAACACTCTTCAAACCAAACTCTCAAAATAGAAGCGTAAAAAAGTAGCGTACATAGACAGAGGTTTCATCCTCTATTTATAGCACAGACAGTCGGCAGTGGCTGACTTAATCACCGGCAGATGCAGGTAGACGGAACTGGCAAATGCAGGTGGAAGATTCCTCCTTATCTTCAGCGAAGGTAAGTGTCTGTCACTTTCAACTATTAATCTTTACTTTATTCGCCTTTTGACACGTACCAGGGCATCCGTCCCAAAAGTAAAGTAACTGGGGTCCACCATTGTCGGCCACCCGTATAAACTGATTCCTTTATGCTGAAAGTAGATTATTGTGGGTCCCACCACAAATAAAGAGATTCTCTTTTAAAGTAAAGTAAAATAGATAATTGTCATATGTATTCTGGCAATTATGACATATCCTCATCATCATCGCTGTCATCATCTGACTGCTGAGTAGTGACTCTTTTATGCATTCTCTTGAAGAAGGTTTATGAGTCTTCTTCAATATGGTCTGATTTATTAGAACTGACAGACATACTATCTATTTCGAAGATTGAGTCAAACTGAGTCTGTATATAGTGAAGACATTTCTTCTTCAATTCTTCCTCAGTGATTCGAGGATTTTGCCTTCTCGGTGATTCCTTTAATTTCTTCAAAGGACTATCTTCCATTATTTCCTTCTTTAATTTTGCTTCTACAAGGATCTTATTTTTCTTGATAGATTTATGTACAGTCTGTACTTTTTCTTTTTCATCAATTTTATTCCACCATTTAATCATAAATTTTCTGGCTAAGATAAAAAAAATTGAGATAATTATATTCATATTTAATTATCCATTTGAAAATATATGGAATTTCAAAATAGATAAAAAAATACATAGTACTCTCCCCCTCCAAAAGTTGATCAGCATTTTGACAAAGAGGATAAGATTGAGTCCATGCTGCAAACAATTCTTGCAAGGATGGTGGCAGAATTTCTAAAGTGGCACCAAATTATAACCACCACAGGATAAATCATGCTGGAATGTCCTGTTTAAGGATTTCAGGACAAATTCTGATAAACCAAGATTGCTTTTGTTTACTATTGTCAAAATAAAACACCTTGGTGAAGGCCTCAATATAATCCCAGTAGGAATAAGGCATATTGATATTTTCATCCCTATGAACTAGTAATTTAGTTCTATTGGGATGAAGTCCCCATGATTGAGGAGTAATAATATGACGTATAATAATTTTGTTATAATTTACATCACTTCAAAGATCATTGGTCTTCTGATAAAAAAGTTCTATCTTAACTGATTTAGTAGTCAGCAGGATACCTTCATAAACATTTTGGTCTTTACCCTGCATAAGAAACATATTATTTTCCAAGTATTTATTTTTTTAAAATTTTCAGGGATCATCCATCATTGGGATGTCAGATTTCTCTAGTTGAAGAATTTCTTCTGAATGATTATTTTGAGTGAAAATCGTTTCCACTTCAACAACTTATTTATAAGAAATATTGGTTTTTTCTGGTTCTTGAATCTGTATGCCTCTATTAGAGGTCTTTCTTTTTCCAAGAACAGTTTTCTTGGAGTAGCTTTTTGGCTCATTGGAGCCCGAAGTCATGGGTCTAGAAACCCATGGTTGTTTGCCTTTGTCTCTTCGGCTCATAGTCTTGTAAGAATTTACGAGTTAGAAAATCAGGAAGTGAATTAACAGCTCCTTTAATATATTCAATATCAAAATCAAATATGGCTAATTTCGCTTGCCATCTAGCAAATATTTGCTTGGATGCTAAATTTTTAACATCTTTTCTAAGACTGTCTTAGCAGAACTACAGTCAATTCTCAATAAGAATTTATTATTAAGTAAATCATCCTGAAATTTATAAATACATTGGATGATAGAAAGAATTTCTTTCTTAATGGTTGAGTATTTAATTTGAGCATCATTCCATTTTCCTGAATGATATCTCACTAATACTTCTTTATTGGTGTCAGAATTTAATTGTTTTAGTATACCGCTATAACCAATATCACTGGCGTCTGTTTCAACAATCTTAAACCACTCAGCATTAGCTAAGTATAAATATGGTAGATTTTTAACATTCTGTTTAATTGTCTTTACTGCTTCAATATGGACATTGGTCCAAGGAACGTGATTTTTTCTTAATCTTTGATACAAAATTCTTGTATCAGCAGCGATATTCTTATCAAATTCAGATACATAATTTAATACACCAAGAAATTGCTGTAACTGCTTATTATCAGTAATTTTGTCAGAGAATTTAGAAGCAAATTCAATACTTCTATCGATTGGAATTATTGTGTTATTCACAATATTGTGTCCCAAAAATCTTATCTCTTGTTGGAAGAGTTTCATTTTTGGGGCAGATATTACTAAGCCATTTTTAATGACTAAGTGTTTGAACACATTTAGGTATTTAAAATGTTCTTCAATTGTATTTGAGAAGACTAATATATCATTAATATATATAATAATATAAAATTGGAGTGTTGAATGAATATTTTATTCATAATATTTTGAAATTCTGAATGTGCCTTCTTCATACCAAATGGCATGACATTCCATTCATAATGGCCAAAAGGAACAGTAAAAACAGTCTTATACCGATCATTCTCATTCAATTTATATTTGCCAGTATCCTAATTTCAGGTCAAATTTAGAATAAATTCTTGCTTGAACTACTTGATTAAGTAGATCCCTTTTATTAGGGATTGGATAACGAATCCATTTCAAAACCTTATTCAAAGGTTTATAATTAATAACAAGTCTAGGCACACCTCGTTCTTTTTCAGCATTGTTATTGACATAAAATGTTGTGCAACTCCATGGGGAGTAAGACTTGCGAATTAATTTCTTATCCAATAAATCTTGGATTTCTTTTTTACACAATTCAAGATATTCTTGATTCATTTGACAAGGTCTCGCCTTTGTCGGAATATTCTTTTCATTAAAGGATTCCTCATAAGGAAGAGAAACTATATGTTGTTTCCTATCCCAGAAAGCATTAGGGATATTGCTACAAGTATGCAGCTTAAAGTCTTATTCGACTTGTTTAATTTTCTGATAAATTTTTAATTATTTTAATTGCTGGGATATAGTAACCTGAGCAAGTTCTTCCTTTAAGAAATTAATCTGATTCTCTTTCAGATTAACTTCATTAAGGATTTTAATAATTGGATTAGTTATAAATTCAAAAGTTATTCTTTTGCCTTTATAACATATAGTAATTCCTTCCTTAGTTATCTCATTAATAGGCATGAGTTTTTCTAGGAATGGAGTTCCTAGAATAACATGCTGAGATATTTCCTTTACAACTATTAGATGTACAGGAATACAGACATCATTTTTACAGATATTTACATCTGTAATTTTATAAGGAGTAGTTAGTGTCTTATTATTAGCAGCACTAAGTATCTGAGAAGTTCTTTCACAATATTTTATTAGAACAACTCCTTCTTTGACACAATTAAGGTCTGCACCACTATCAACGAGTACAATCAAATTAGTTATATAATACTCATTATTAATAAGTAGATTTATTTTAATATACCATTTATGGGTAATAAATAAATCTATTTTTTGCAAAAAATTATTTTTCCTTTCTTCTGAGTTTATTTGTCCGATTTGAACAGACTGATTCTCCCCCTCTTATTCTTGTGGGCAAGAAGAACTAGTTAAAGATTCACCAGTGTCTATTAATCTAGTTGTCTTTCTAGATATATTATCTAGTTCCAGCTTGTCAAGTCTTTTCTGAATTTGTTGATCTTGAGATTTTAAATTTTTAATCTCAATTTTCAAAGTTTTTATTTCAGACTGAAGTTCCTGTATAGTGAAAGGTTTAACTTGTCTGTTTCTATATCGAGATATTACATTAGCCATATTGTAAGCTTCAATAGGAGTCTGGATATGTGCATTAACCTTATCTAACTCTTCTCCAATTGCTTCTATAATTTTATTTTTTATTTCAGGACTGATATTATCAGTTAATAAGGCTTCAATAATATTTTTTTTCTCATTGAGGGTTAAATTATTTATTGATAACCCATTCACTTCTACTATAGATTTATAGTAGTTAATATCTTTATCTGCAACACATTCGTTGTATTGACAATTCTTATTGCATTCATTAACTGAATCATCAGTAGTCTCATCATTAGATTCATCATTTGATGAGCTTTCTTCGTAATCAGAATTGATCATTAATTTATAAAGAGTCTTTCTTAACCCTTCATCTTCGATCTCTTCCAATTTCTTTTTCGTATAACATTTGTTAACATAGTGGCCTAATTTACCACATTTATAATATTTAATGATATTCTTCTTAGAAGATTTCTTCTTTTTAGAGTATTTACTGTCTTTATTGACAATAGTAGCTTGCCTTCTTAAAAGATATTTTTTCTTTTATAAGGTCTCTTATAATCCTTATATTCTTTTACTTTCTTCTTCCCTTTTGTATTAAGAGGTTTGAAAGTATCTATTGCAAAATGGTCACAGAATTCTCCCAGTTGTCTTTTCTCAGAAATTCTCTGAGATTTTAGTTGATGTCGTAGCTTCAAGTTATTGCATAAAGCTAGACCTTCTTCAATACACTTATTGATTAAATTTCCATAAGTATAATTGAAATAAGGAATAATACCATTATTTTGGTTTCTCAAACCTTGTCTTATTCTTTCTGCAAAAATATTAGGAAGTCCATCAATAAATTTTGACTTCCAGTGAACATTATTTGCATCACCAAGTAACATTACTCTACTTAAGAAAGTATCTTTATACCATCTAAAGTGAGTAAGGGTTGGACACCTTAAATTCTGAAGAAGAGTTCTTACTCTTTCTCCATGATCGGAGATTCCTCCTATAAAGTGTTCCAAAATTATAATAATTAAAGTATAGACAGCATCAGGTTTGGTTGTCTGAGTATTATTTTCAGAACTTGTCTCAGTTTTAGCGGCACTTAAAATTTCTTGCCTCTGAGAATCAGTAAGACAATTATTCCACCAACCCCTAAGGGTTCTAGTGAAATCGCAGGTGATAAAATATGCAATTTCTTTATCATTATTTCCAACGGCTTTAGCAAAATTGGAATACATCATCATTCGATGCAATTGATCATGAATTTGTTTATCTGTAAGACCATCTATGTTTCATTCATAGATTTCTCCACCACTATAATAATTTTATACTATGGTATTATTATCTTCAAACAGTACATCTGTGGGAGTAGGTCTTTGGTAATAATATTTCATCAGGTTGGGTTTACCATATTTAACCGCCTGAATTTGGGAATTATTTATTTTAGATTCAACAAAATATTTTTGAAGATCCTCAATCTGATGAGGATTAATTTCATCCTCGATTAGATCCTCAGTTTGCTGATCCTCTTCTGATATTTCAGAAGTATTTGATGACTGGCAATTAATAACTTGAATACTCTTAGTAAGATCATCAATGGCAATTCTGTTTCTATTAGTGTTGTCACTAATAGTAGCAAAATTTTGCTTTGCTTGAGCTATTAGCTCTTGTAATTCTCTTTCTTCAGCATTGATAGTCTGAAGATTACTTTTTTGGAACTGAGCTATTAGTTCCTTTATATCTTCTTTAGTAACTTCTGGGGTCGTAGTAACTTTAAACTATTTTTTCTTAGGAGGAGGTTTTATAGAGATATTAGAAGTCTCCTTTAAAGAGTGTTCCCCGGAAAGATCCAAGTATCTTATTTTATCAAGTTTATGCAATAATTTCTCCAAGGCATTTTCAATTCTAGTCAATTGTTGACCCATGACTTGAATAAACACATTGGTGTAATTATTCTGCCATAAGGCTTTCTGTAATTCTTTAATAATTGTTTCTTTACTGTCAATAATTTTGACAAATAAAACAGCATCAATTTTGTCTGTCATATTTTTTACAGTAAGTTTGATTGGTTCATTTGGTGGATACATTGATCTGGTTATACCGCTACTTGATTTTGTATCAGTATTCCATATTTATAATGTTTCTCTAAGACATTGAGTTGTGTTAATTCTGTGTCGACATAATTTTGGACAAACCAATCGATGAAGGGTATTATCCTATTCTTTTTTTCTAGATGATTGTAATATTCATCCTTGAACTCATACCTCTTTTTAATAGGATAGGTTTTTTCAAACCATATCACAAATTTATCATTTTCATAGTACATTCTATTAAGAATGTCCGAATTTCTCGATTGATCTTAAATCCCATTAAAAAGAAGTAAATTTTATTTTCGACATTGTCGGAGAGCTTATTTTGCTCTTTTTCTTGTATAAGGGATGCGTTATTGCATCATCAGTAATTTTGATTTTATTTACTTCTTCTTTATCGGAAGAAGTTAACCATATTGTAGAAGGTAGAGATTTTGGTCATGCTATTGATAATCGAGAGAAATCATGAGGAGTAAATCTTACTTCTACTTCTCCGTCATTAGTTTGGACAATCTGATCAATATCTGTGTTTACAATTGGTTGTGGTAACACAACTTGACTTAAAATCTATTCTTTTAGGAAATTAATTTTATCCCATCTAATTACCCTGTTAGTAGCTACTTTGGATGTTAACAGATTTGTTTCTACCAAAGTAGTTTTACTAGATGTAGTACGATGTCTTGCATTTGGGGCAATGGTATTCATTACCTTATAGTGGATCCTATAGATTACTGCTATAATTTTATATCTAGGCAAAAGTTATAACCATAAGTTTTCAAATTTAGAGTTACAGACTCATATAGATGAGTATCTGTCATTGACAGAGTTAAATTAGGATAAACATTGAAATAGACTAGACCATGGCAAAGGCTAGTCTGTATAACTCCCATTAGGGACTCACTCCAATCTAAACACCTTGCATCTCTGAGAGATGTCATTATTGATGCATTTAACCCTGGTAGAGTAAGAGGTTTAAATACAATCTGAATTAGTCTAATATGGACATAATTATAAGTATCACGAACATGCCTAATATCCTCCTCGCTTATAAGCTTGAAGGAATGTTTTGTGTTATTCACAGAAACAGTTTTTTCCATTGTTTTAATGGAAATAAAAGATCTAAAGTCAAAAGTACCAATTTGGTATATTTTTTTTGGCTTTACCTTTGGAATTTTCCATTTATTTAGTTCCTCTAATTCAGATGGATACTCAAGATTCTGAGTATTCTTTATGGATTTACCCTTAGTTCCTCTAATTTTGTATCAAAGATTAAGAAAAAACTCTGTTCCTTGGACCAATGTCCATACTGAAGCAGTAAAGACAATTAAACAGAATATTAAAATTTTATCATGTTTACACTTAGCTAATGCTGAGTGGTTTAAGATTGTTGAAACAGACGCCAGTGATATTGGTTATGGCGGTATACTAAAATAATTAAATCCTGACACCAATAAAGAAGTATTAGTGAGATATCATTCAGAAAATTGAATGATACTCAAATTAAATACTCAACCATTAAGAAAAAAATTCTTTCTATCATCCAATGTATTCATAAATTTCAGGATGATTTACTTAATAAGAAATTCTTATTGAGAATTGACTGTAGTTCTGCTAAGATAGTCTTAGAAAAAGATGTTAAAAATTTAGCATCCAAGCAAATATTTGCTAGATGGCAAGCAAAATTAGCCATATTTGATTTTGATATTGAATATATTAAAGGAGCTGACAATTCACTTTCTAATTTTCTAACTCGTGAATTCTTACAGGACTATGAGCCAGAGAGACAAAGGCATATCTATATATATAGTGAAGGGCTTTTATATAGAGGATGAGAAGAGAAACGCTTATGCGGAATTTTATTGATCACAACAGTAGTAGTACAAGCTTTACAAAGAACACTCAAACATCAAACTCTCAAAATAGAAACGTAAGAAATAACAGCCTCCATAGACAGATGTTTTATCCTCTATTTATAACACAAGTAGTCGGCAGTGGCTGACTTGATTACCGGCAGGTGCAAGTAGAGGGTACTAGCAGGTGCAGGTAGAAGATTCCTCCTTATCTTCAGCGAAGGTAAGTGCCCGTCGCTTTCAACTTTTAATCTTTACTTTATTCGCCTTTTGACATGTACCAGGGCATTTATCCCGAGTAAAGTGACTGGGGTCCACCATTGTCGGCAACCTGTATAAAAGGATTCCTTTGTGCCGAAAGTAAATTATTATAGGTCCCACCACAAATAAAGAGATTCTCTTTTAAAGTAAAGTAAACTAGATAATTACCACCTGTATTCTGGAAATTATAACATATCCTCATCATCATCGCTGTCAGCATCTGATTGCTGAATAGTGACTCTTTTATGCATTCTCTTGAAGAAGGTTTCTAAGTCTTCTTCAATATGGTCTGATTTATTAGAACTGACAGACATACTATCTATTTCGAAGATTGAGTCGAGCTGAGTCTGCATTTAGTGAAGACATTTCTTCTTCAATTCCTCCTCAATGATTCAAAAATTTTGCCTTCTCAGTGATTCCTTTAAAGACTATCTTCCGTTATTTTCTTCTTTAATTTTGCTTCTATAAGGATCTCATTTTCCTTGATAGATTTCTGTACAGTCTGTACTTTTTCTTTTTCATCAATTCTATTCCACCATTTAATCAGAAATTTTTTGACTAAGATAGGAAATTTGAGATGATTATATTCATATTTAATTATCCATTTGAAAATATATGAAATTTCAAAATGGATAAAAAAAAATATAGTACTCTCTCCCTCCAAAAGTTGATCAGCATTCTGACAAAGAGGATAAGATTGAGTCAATGCTACAAATAATTCTTGGAAGGATGGTGAAAGAATTTCTAGAGTTGCACCAAATTGTAACCACCACCGGATAAACCATGCTGGAATGTCCTGTTTAAGAATTTTAGGACAAATTCTAATAAACCAAATATGTTTTTGTTTACTATTGTCAAAATAAAATACCTTGGTGAAGGCCTCAAAATAATTCCAGTAGGAATAAGGCATATTAATATTTTTATCCCTATGAACTAATAATTTAGTTATATTGGGATGAAGTCCCCATGATTGCCGAGTAATAATATGACGTATAATAATTTTGCTGTAATTTATGTCACTTTGAAGATCATTGGTCTTCTGATAAAAATGTTCTATCTCAACCGATTTAGTAGTCAGCATGATACCTTCATAGACATTTCGGTCTTTGCCCTGCACAGAAAATATATTATTTTCCAAGTATTTTTCTTTTAATTTTCAGGGATCATCCATCATTGGGATGTCAGATTTATCTAGTTGAAGAATTTCTTCTGAATGATTGTTTTGAGTGAAAATTGTTTCTACTTCAATAACTTCTTTATAAGAAGCATTGGTTTCTTCTGGTTCTTGAATCTGTATGCCTATATTAGAGGTTTTTTCTTTACCAAGAACAGTTTTCTTGGAGTAACTCCTTGGCTCATTGGAGCCTGAGGCCATGGGTCTAGGAACCCATGGATGTTTGTCCTTTTCTTTCTGGCTCATAGTCCTGCAAGAATTCATGAGTTAAAAAATCAGGGAGTGAATTGTCAGCTCCTTTAATATATTCAATATCAAAATCAAATATCATCTAGCAAATATTTGCTTGGATGCTAAATTTTTAACATCTTTTTCTAGGACTGTCTTAGCAGAACTACAGTCAATTCTCAATAAGAATTTTTTATTAAGTAAATCATCCTAAAATTTATGAATACATTGGATGATAGAAATAATTTCTTTCTTAATGGTTGAGTATTTAATTTGAGTATCATTCCATTTTCCTGAATGATATCTCACTAATAATTCTTTATTGTGTCAGGATTTAATTATTTTAGTATGCCGCCATAACCAATATCACTGGCGTCTGTTTCAACAATCTTAAACCACTCAGCATTGGCTAGGTGTAAACATGGTAAAATTTTAACCTTCTGTTTAATTGTCTTTACTGCTTCAGTATGGACATTAGTCCAAGAAACAGGGTTTTTTCGTAATCTTTGATACAAAATTCTTGTATCAGCAGCGATATTCTTATAAAATTCAGATACATAATTTAATGCACCAAGAAATTGCCGTAACTACTTATTATCAATAATTTTGTCAGAAAATTTAGAAGCAAATTCAATACTTCTATCAATTGGAATTATTGTGTTATTCACAATATTATGTCAAAAAAAATCTTATCTCTTACTGGAAGAGTTTTATTTTTGGGGCAGATATTACTAAGCCATTCTTAATGACTAAGTGTTTGAACACATTGAGATGTTTAAAATGTTCTTCTATTGTATTGAGAAGACCAATATATCATCAATATATGATAATATAAAACTGGAATGTTGAATGAATATTTTAATCATAATATTTTAAAATTCTGAAGGTACATTCTTCAGACCAAATGGCATGACATTCCATTCATAATGGCCAAAAGGAACAGTAAAAACAGTCTTATACCGATCCTTCTCATTAATTTGTATTTGCCAATATCCTAATTTCTGGTCAAATTTAGAATAAATCCTTGCTTGAACTACTCGATTAAGTAGATCCCTTTTATTAGGGATTGGATAACGAATCCATTTCAAAACCTTATTTAAAGGTTTATAATTAATAACAAGTATAGGCACACCTCATTCTTTTTCAGCATTGTTATTGACATAAAATGTTGTGCAACTCCATGGGGAGTAAGACTTGCGAATTAATTTCTTATCCAATAAATATTGAATTTTTTTACACAATTCAAGATATTCTTGATTTATTTAACAAGATCTCGCCTTTGTCGGAATATCCTTTTCCTTAAAGGATTCCTCATAAGGAAGGAAAACTATATGTTGTTTTCTATCACAGAAAGCATTAGGAATATTACTACAAGTGTGTAGCTTAAAGTCTTCTTCGACTTGTTTAATTTTTTGTTGGATTTCTAATTATTTTAATTGCTGGGTTATAGTAACCTGAGCAAGTTCTTCGTTTAAGAAATTAATCTGATTCTCTTTCAAATTATCTTCATTAAGAATTTTAACAATTGGATTTGTTATAAACTCAAAAGTTATTCTTTTACCTTTATAACAAGTTGTAATTCCTTCTTTAGTTATCTCATTGATTGGCATAATTTTTTCTAGAAAAGGAGTCCCTAGAATAACATGCTGAGATATTTTCTTTACAACTATTAGATGTACAGGAATACAAACATTATTTTTAAAGATATTTACATCTGTAATTTTATAGGGAGTAGTTAGTGCCTTATTATTAGCAGCACTAAGTGTCTGAGAAGTTCTTTCATAATATTTTATTGGAACAACTCCTTCTTTGACACAATTAAGGTCTGCACCACTATCAATGAGTGCAATCAAATTAGTTATATAATACTCATTATTAATGAGTAGATTTATTTTAATATACCATTTATGGGTAATAAATAAATCTATTTTTTGCAGAAAATTATTTTTTATTTCTTTCGAGTTTATCTGTCCCATTTGAACAGACTGATTCTCCCTCTCTTGTTCTTGTGGACAAGAAGAACTAGCAGAAGATTCACCAATGTCTATTAATCTAGCTGTCTTTCTAGATATATTGTCTAGTTCCAACTTGTCTAGTCTTTTATGGATTTGTTGATCTTGAGATTTTAAATTTTTAATCTCAATTTTCAAAGTTTTTATTTTAGACTGAAGTTCCTGTATAGTGACAGGTTTAACTTGTCTGCTTCTATATCGAGAGATTACTTCTGTCATATTGTAGGCTTCAGTAGAAGTCTGGATAGGTACATTATCCTTATTTGACTCTTCTCCAATTACTTTTATAATTTTATTTTTTATTTCAGGACTGATATTATCAGTTAATAAGGCTTCAATAATATCCTTTTTTCTCATTAAGGGTTAAAGTATTTATTGATAGCCTATTCATTTCTACTATATATTTACAGTAGTTAATGTCTTTATCTACAACAAATTCAATGTATTGGCAATTCTCATTACACTCATTAACTGAATCATCAGTAGTCGCATCATTAGATTCATCATTTGATGAGCATTCTTCGTAATCGGAATTGATCATTAATTTATAAAGAGTCTTTTTTAACCCTTCATCTTCGATCTATTCCAATTTCTTTTTCATATAATATTTGTTAGCATAGTGGCCTAATTTATCACATTTATAACATTTAATGATATTTTTCTTGGAAAATTTCTTCTTTTTAAAGTATTTACTATCTTTATTGACAGTAGTATCTTGCCTTTTTGAAGGATATTTTTTTTCTTTTATAAGGTCTCTTATAATCCTTATATTCTTTTACTTTCTTCTTCCCCTTTGTATTAAGAGGTTTGAAAGTATCCATTGCAAACTGGTCACAGAATTCTTCCAGTTGTCTTTTCTCAGAAATTTTCTGAGATTTTAGTTGATGTCTTAGCTTCAAGTCATTACATAAAGCTAGACCTTCTTCAATACACTTATTGATTAAATTTTCATAAGTGTAATTGGAATAAGGAATGATACCATTATTTTAATTTCTCAAACATTGTCTTATTCTTTCTGCAAAGAGATTAGAAAGTCCATCAATAAATTTTGACTTCCAGTGAGCATTATTTGCATCACCAAGTAACATTACTCTACTTAAGAAAGTATCTTTATACCATCTAAAGTGAGTAAGAGTTGAACACCTTAAATTTTGAAGAAGAGTTCTTACTCTTTCTTCATGATCGGAGATTCCTCCTGTAAAGTGTTCCAAAATTGTAATAATTAAAGTATATATCGCATCAGGTTTGGTTGTCTGAGTATTATTCTCAGAACTTGTCTCAATTTTAACAACACTTAAATTTTTTTTGTCTCTGTGAGTCGGTTAGACAATTATTCCACCAACCCCTAAGAGTTCAAGTAAAACCGCAAGTGATAAATTATGCAATTTCTTTATCATTATTTTCAATAGCTTTAGCAACATTATAGTACATCATCATTCGATGCAACTGATCATGAATTTATTTATCTGTAAGACCATCTATGTTCCATTCATAGATTTCTCCCCCACTATAATGATTTTGTACTATTGTATCATTTTCTTCAAATAGTACATCTGTAGGAGTTGGTCTTTGGCAGTAATATTTTATCAGGTTAAGTTTACCATATTTAATCGCTTGAATTTGAGAATTATGTATTTTAGATTCAACAAAAGATTTCTGAAGATCCTCAATCTGATGTGGATGAATTTCATCCTCGATTGGATCCTCAGTTTGTTGATCTTCTTCTGATATTTCAGAAGTATTTGATGACTGGCCATTAATAACTTGAATACTCTTAGTAAGATCATTAATGGAAGTTTTATTCCTATTAGTATTGTCACTAATAATAGCAAATTTTTTCTTTGCTTGAGCTATTAGCTCTTGTAATTCTCTTTTTTCAACATTGATAGTCTAAAGATTACTTCTTTTAAACTGAGCTATTAGCTCTTTTATATCTTCCTTAGTAACTTCTGGGGTCTTAGTAACTTTAAACCCTTTTACCTCAAGAGGAGATTTTATAGAGATATTATAAGTATCCTTAAAAGAGTTTTTCCCAAAAGGATCTAAATATTTTATTTTATCAAGTTTATGTAGTATTTTTTCCAAGGCAGTTTCAATTCTGATCAATTGTTGACCTATGACTTGGATAAACACATTAGTGTAATTATTCTGCCGTAAGGCTTTATGTAATTCTGTAATAATTGTTTCCTTACTTTCAATAATTTTGACAAATGAAACAACATCAATTTTGTCTGTCATATTTTTGATAGTAAGTTTGATTGACTCATTTGGTGGATACATTGATCTGGTTGTACCTGTATCAGTATTCCAGATTTTATAATGTTCCTCTAACAAATTGATTTGTGTTAATTCTGTCTCCACATATTTTTGGATAAACCAGTCGACGAAGGATATTATCCTTCTCTTCTTTTCTAGATGATTGTAATATTCATCCTTAAACTCATGTCTTTTTTTAATAGAATATGTTTTCTCAAACCATACTATAAATTCATCGTTTTTATAGTACATTCTATTGAGAATGTTCCGAATTTCTTGATTGATCTTAAATTTCATTAAATAGAAGTAAATTCTATTTTCGACATTGTCGGAGAGCCTATTTTGCTCTTTTTCTTGTATAAGGGATGTGCTATTGCATCATCAGTAATTTGATTTTATTTACTTCTTCTTTATTAGAAGAAGTTGATCCTATTGTAGAAGGTAGAGATTTTTATTTTGATATTGATAATCGAGAGATATCATGAGGAGTAAATCTCACTTCTACTTCTCCGTCATTAGTCTGAACAATTTGATCAATATCTGTGTTCACAATGGGTTGTGGTAACACAGCTTGACTTAAAATCTATTTTTTTGGAAAATTA
The DNA here is from genome assembly GCA_036927795.1 of Iris macrosiphon. Classification (NCBI taxonomy): domain Eukaryota; kingdom Viridiplantae; phylum Streptophyta; class Magnoliopsida; order Asparagales; family Iridaceae; genus Iris; species Iris macrosiphon. The sequence goes on along the minus strand of JAYESA010000002.1, from coordinate 36,001,846 downwards.
ATTTTATCCCATCGAATTATCCTATTAGTAGCTACTTTGGATGTTGACAGATTTGTTTCTACCAAAATAGTTTTACCAGGTGTAGTAATATGCCTTGCATTTGGGGCAATGGTATTCATTACCTTATAGTGGATCCTATAGATTAATGCTATAGTTTCAAATCCAGGCAGAAAGTTATAACCATAAGTTTTCAATTTCGGAGTTACAGACTCATATAGATGAGTATCTGTCATTGACAGAGTTAAATTAAGATAAATATTGAAATAGACTGGACCATGACAAAGGCTAGTCTGCATAACTCCCATTAGGGACTCACTCCAATCTAAACACCTTGCATCTCTGAGAGATGTCATTATTAATGCATTTAACCCTGGTAGAGTAAGAAGTTTAAATGCAACCTGAATTAGTCCAATATGGACATAATTATAAGCATCACGAACATGTCTTATATTCTCCTCGCTTATAAGCTTGAATGAATGTTCGGTGTTATTCACAGAAACAGTTCTTTCCATTGTTTTAATGGAAATAGATGATTTAAAGTCAAAAGTACCAATTTGGTAAAAAAAATTGGCTTTACCTTTGGAATTGTCCATTTATTTAGTTCCTCTAATTCAGAGGGATACTCAAGATTATGAGCATTCTTTATGGATTTACCCTTAGTAAGGGCTTTCTTATTAAAACCTATTGCTAATTCTTTACTCATTAGCATATTTGAGGCTCTACTTCCTTCACTTACATGTACCATGGCTAGTTATTATTATCAAGTTCTAAAACTGTTAATGATAATTATTATGAAAACTCTATTGTCCTAGTTAATTACTCCAGTAGTTTCAGATATATCTAACGATAGTAAAGACCTAGCACAACTGTCAACGATTTATGCCATCAACTGCCCTCTCGGCATAACAAGGCTACACGACTTTGATGTCGTTCCACTAGGTAGAAAACACATCACTTCGACAAATCCTAGCTCTATCGCAGTTAACTAGGGCAACAGCTTTAATAATAGTAATAAGAATATCAGAGAAATAACTTGAACACAATAACTATGCCATCAAATTACATGCTTATGAGGAAGTAGAATTACCTCAGCCTTGAGCCAAATACCAACTCCCATATATGTACTATTTGAAGAAAATAATACAATAGTACAAAATTATTATAGTGGGAGAGAAATCTATGAATGGAACATAGATGGTCTTACAAATAAACAAATTCATGATCAATTGCATCGAATGATGATGTACTCTAATGTTGCTAAAGCTGTTATTTCTTACATTTCTATTTTGAGAGTTTGGTGTTTGAGTGTTCTTGTAAAGCTTGTACTACTACCATTGTGATCAATAAAATTCCGCATAAGCGTTTCTCTTCTCATCCTCTGTACAAAAGTCCTTCACTTGGTTTTCACTTTTGGTATATATATATATTATTTAGGAATACCAAAAGACAGATCATGTAAGCATTTAACTACCCATTGTAGAATAGATTATTTTTTGTATTAGAATATGCATGCAAGGGTATTTTTGGAAGAAAAAAAATTCTACGGTGTGTATATATATATGTACTAGTAATGTGCACGGGCAATGCACATGCATAAATTTTTTTTAATATAAAATTATTATAAATATTGTCGTTCATAGGAATCAAACTCAAGCAACCAAGAAAAATATTCCCACCTTAACCGTTAGAGTTAGAATTGTTTAGTTGTAAATAAATAATAATAGGTAGTTAAATAATTAATTATTTTGAAAATAATAATTAGTGGAGTATTTACAAATGGCTTAGACGGTTCAATTTTGAGCCGTTATCGAGCTTGATTATAAGAGTATAGATAATTAATGAATGCATCATTAGCATGATGTATATAGTACTTTAAAAGACTTGCTATTTTAGGAAGACTAAAAGGTATGAACTTTAATTATTATAACCTTTTTATTATAGTTTTAATTATAATATTATATATACTATTATTGTTCTCTGACTCATATTCCAGAGTATATCTTTTAACGGTGCAAGCAAAAAAAAAATTTCTGTTTTTTCTGCTCATAAATTAATTAAATAATTGTAAACTGTAAATGAAAGCCCTTTCTCGCATTCATTCTCTATTGCATTGTCGGAACAATATTGGATTCTGAAACCAAGTAAATCCATTAAAAAAAAATATTTTCGAAATATAATATACTTTTTTATATGTATCGAAAAAGAATAGCAATTTATTCCTATGGAACATCCAGTAACAAGAAGATAAAATAAGAAATATCAAATTTTTTTTGCCTTGTATGTTCCAGGAAAATAAAACAATAACCGCTTCTACGATTTAATATATATATCAGAATAGCTGATATAGTCATGATTCAATGGGTTAGGTCCACTTACTTTTATAATTTTATGTTATTGTAGTTTGATAGGAAAAGGGGAAAATAGGAATATTTTGGTTTGGCAATTAATAATAGAGGTTGGATATCTAGAATATTTTTTGTCCTAGGACAAAAAAATAATATATATATATATATATATATATATATATATATATATATATATATATATAAAATTTAGGAAGACCAAATGACAGATCATGTAAGTACTTAACTACCCCAAGTAGAATATATTATTTTTTGTATTAGAATATGTATGCAAGGGTATTTTTGGAAGAAAAAAATGTACGGTGTATATATACTAGTAATGTGCACGGACATTGCACGTGTGTAAAAAAATTATTAAAAAAATTTAAATATGAAATTATTATAAATACTTTTATTTCTATGTATCGAACTCAAGCAACCAAGAAAAATACCTTTCACCTTAACCACTTGAGTTAGAATTATTTAGTTGTAAATAAATATTATTTGGTAGTTAAATAATTAATTATTTGAGAAAAAATAGATAGTGGAGTATTTACAAACGGCTTAGACAACTCAATTTTGAATCGTTTCGAGCCTCATTATAAAAGTACTAGTAAATGCACGTGCGTTGCACGTAAAATAATTTTTTTGATATTATTGTAAAATAGTTTAAATAGTTTAAATATTTAAATATATATATATATATATATATATATATATATATATATATATATATATATATATATATATATATATATATATATATATAATTCAAGTGTGTAGCTTGAAGTCTTCTTCGACTTGTTTAATTTTTTGTTGGATTTCCAATTGTTTTAACTGCTGAGTTATACTAACCTGAGCAAGTTCTTCTTTTAAGAAATTAATCTGATTTTCTTTCAAATTAACTTTATTAAGAATTTTAACAATTGGATTTGTTATAAATTCAAAAGTTATTCTTTTGCCTTTATAATAAGTTGTAATTCCTTCTTTAGTTATCTCATTAATAGGCATGAGTTTTTCTAAGAATGAGTTCCTAAAATTACATGCTTATATATATATATATATATATATATATATATATATATATATATATAATTTAAATGGGTATTAAAGTAAAATCCTTCTTCAATTGAAAACCCAAAAAACAAAATCGGGTCCTAATTCAGGATCTCTCGATCCCCATTCCCCGCACCTGATGCCCTAACCCTCTCTCTCTCTCTCTCTCTCTCTCTCTCTCTCTCTCTCGTGGGCGATTCGGTAATTCTTAATTTTTTAGGGTTTTGAAATTGATGTGACCAATTTCTTTGTTTGCTGCGATCAATTTCTTCCGCTGCTGCTGCAGTATGAATCTATGTGATCAGTTTGTGATTCGAATTATGGATGATACTTTGATTTGTTTTCGACTCTTCCAACCGTCAATTGACCAGGATCTACTCTATTCTTTGTAGAAAGTTTCTAGAATTTTGCTATATTTGGGGTTACATGACTTCCATTAGCGGCGATTGCAGTATTACCAAGTGAAGTTTCGGATCTATTGGTCGAACTTTATGTATGTAACAATCTATTCCTGTTGGATTAGCAATTGTATTATTTTCATCGGGACAATTTAGCTATACACGGATTCTGTCTTGTAAAGGGACACTGATACGATGTAAAACGATACAGGGCATGTTTTCTTGGCGTGTCCTAGTGTAGTTTGTAACATCCGTATCGTGTCCGGTATGATGATGCAAGAGTGGGATGTCGGAAAGTTTTTAGGCTGTTGGGAAATCCGAGGCTGTAGGGAAGACACAAGGTGTCTCCTGGAAGAAGAAAATAGTAGATACAAGATGAAAAAGATTAATCAAATGATATCTTCAATTATCTAGAACACGTAATACATCTCGGGATTGGACCATGAACACGATTGATTGATCCTGGTTAAAACCAAATTCAAGTGGATGCATTATAGTCATTGCTCAGTTATCTATCCAAACCCTAATCCTATCTTTGAAAGCAGCAACTAGCTGATTACCAGGTGAATCCAAGCAGTGATTCTGATTCCATGTGATTCCAAGAATTTTGTATGGTTATTCTGTTGTTCCATATTGAAATGTTTTGAAATATTGTTAATAAGGTAGAGGTGTGGAATGTTTTGGTAAATTTTGCTTGAAGCTTAAAGGGATTTTGGGTGCCCTCTGGTCTTTTTGAGTAATCAAGCATCTATTAAAAATTAACATAGCTGAAATAATAACATTAAGATGGTCAAATTAAGATTGTTTGATATTTTCCAGTCACATGCAACTAGGATCAATAGATACACCGGCAGGAATCGTTAGGATTTGACATCAAAGAGACAGTGAAGGAGGATTCAATTGTTGCTAATTTTATAGAAGAATTGACACATGATATATTTTAGCAGAAGGAAAAAAATGCGTTTTACCCAATTCAGTTACCTTTTCCCTTTTTGTTTGCTCATTTTCTTCATTTATGCTTTCATCAAAGTGCTTTATATCTCGAAGGTCATCTGTGATTTAGTGATAGGTGCCAAATGCCTATCTAATACGTTTTCTTTGGATGAGACTAGGTTGGGTGATAATTGGGTGAGAATAGATGTTACTTCGCTTTTAGTCACACATCCAATGGAGTCTATAGTAGGGATGATCTAGAATCTTCTCCTTATTGGGCATTTGCTTACTTCTATTTTGGCACATGAGATGTGGGGATGAAGAGAGATTTGCTCATCATTGTTTATCTCATAGGTGACGCTTGACAATGGGTTAGAGCTAGTATTGTGATGTTTTAACACGAGATAAGTTTGAGAAGCACCTACAAATATTAGAAGTATTAGTAAACCCAGAACCACGTTGTTGTGGTAATAAACTGGCATGTAGCTTGGGCTTGCTAATAATACTCCCTAGTCTTAGCGGTTAACTGAGTTAAACACACATAGGTATTGATGGGATTTATTAAAAAGAAACATGGAATCATAGTTTAGAAAGAATGTTTTAGTATATTTATACTTCTTTATAGCCAAAGACATAAGTCTTATGATAATTTCTTAATCCTTTGCCAAATAAATTAAATTGTGCAAGTATTATGTTATAAGAATTGAGAGATTTACACCTCCACTAATCTGTATCATGCTTAATGACAACTGTCTGATAATTGTAACTGTCATTTAGTTATTCTCTTGTTTTTTTTGGCAAATGAGGTACAGTGCCTCTGAATTTGAAGTTAACACGTCTCTATGTTGCCTATTTCAAATGAAGGCATTTGTGATTACTTTTATATTGCAGATCACTGTAATCGTTAGTATATTCTCTTAAGGGAAAGACTGCCATGGCGGACTCGGAAGAGAACAGCTCCCTGTTTCCGATCTTCATCCTAACCATAATGGCTCTTCCACTAGTCCCTTATACAATCGTCAGATTATGTCATGCCTTTTCTAAGGAAACAAAGAGTATTCATTGCCAGTGTTCTGAATGCTCACGCTCTGGGAAGTACCACAAGTCCATTTTCAAACGGGTAAATCCCACACAGAGACTGCCAATTTAGCTCACTTGTTTATATGCAAAGTATGTGTCATTTGTATTATCATGATATCTATAAGGGAGGTTTTATGTCTTGTAAGTTCTTACCTTTTCTGACTTGCAGATAGTAAACTTCTCAACTTACAACAATCTGACACTTGTATTGCTTTGGGTCATCATGGGGATTCTAGTCTATTACATCAAACATATAAGTCGTGAGGTATCTGGATATATCCTATTATTTTTTGTACTGCTTTGTTCCATGCTTTCCTAGTCCATGGTGGTTGGTAGTGACTTTCCTATTCTATTTCATGTTCTTATGTAATTGCTGAAACTATGATATATTGATAATTTCTGTGGTGCTATGCTTGTAGCATACATTTTCTTAAGGAAAATATACATGTAGATTTTCATCCAGCTACGAGGCAGGCGATTGATTGTGATTCTTAAATTGGCAGATAGTCAAGGCGAGCGGAGTGAGCTGAATAATCGAAGTGAGGCGAGCGAAGTGAGTTGTAAATGTGTAGAGCCAAGTGTAGTGTGGTGTAGTAGGAGGCACTAATATTACGAGTCTGTTTATTTATACTAAATTTACACTAAAATACCCGAATTTTGGCCTTTGTTCACTTAAATAACCTAACTTTGTTCTGTGTTCAAATTGGACACTTGCTTACTTATCTTTTCAGTGCCTTCACGCCACTAATGGGATGGAGGAAAAGACCCTTTTACCCCCGGTGTTAACCCAACTAAATGGGTTAATTTAATCCAAAAGTAATATATGTTGTGAAGAACCTATTCAAATTGAAGGATAAAAAGTAATATACCAGATATATTCAAATTATTTTTTAAGTTTGACTTGAACAAGTTTCAAATTCATGAATGCAAAACAAAAAAATACGAACCCATTTAAGTTAGAAAGGTTTAACATCTAAAACTAAAACAACATTAGAAAAATCCACCCCTTCCATTTTTGTAGAGAGATGATGTTCTTGAATGGGGGAAGCGAGAGGGTGGGGGTAATGTGATGGATGTGGGGGAATGAACGACAAGAGTTAGATTTAGGGGTTGGAACAGGGTTAGGGTTAGGGTTAGGGTTGGTGGGATCATAATTGTTAAAAGGCAAGCCAAGGCACACGCCATGGTGCAAGGCACGACGCACCCTTATCGCCTCTCATATGCATGGTACGACGAGTTTTAATAGGCGTGTTAAAGACGAGCACCTTTAGGGTATATGTGTGGCACAAGGCGCATAAAAGGCGTGCCTTTTGATTTCTAAAGTAAACTTTTTTTTGTTTTCTGATAAAAAAAAAGTTTAATTAATAGTGGAGAGAGAAGGGAAGATAAAGAGATTAAATAATTTTTTTAATTAGGAAGTGATTTAATCATTGACACTTCAAATGGGTGAGAGAGTTAATAAGATAATCAATTACTAATGAGCAATTAAAGTTAATTATTGGAGAGAGAGAGAGAGAGAGAGAGAGAGAGAGAGAGAGTTTATTACTACCATTACAACCTCTTACTTCTTCGGGAACCAAAGCATTTGGAAACATAAAAGCACATAGTAAGACTACATCTATGGTGCATATTAACTAATTTTCATATGGTGCTACACGCCATGGTGCAAGGCACGACGCACCCTTATCGCCTCTCATATGCATGGTACGACGAGTTTTAATAGGCGTGTTAAAGACGAGCACCTTTAGGGTATATGTGTGGCACAAGGCGCATAAAAGGTGTGCCTTTTGATTTCTAAAGTAAACTTTTTTTTGTTTTCTGATAAAAAAAAGTTTAATTAATAGTGGAGAGAGAAGGGAAGATAAAGAGATTAAATAATTTTTTTAATTAGGAAGTGATTTAATCATTGACACTTCAAATGGGTGAGAGAGTTAATAAGATAATCAATTACTAATGAGCAATTAAAGTTAATTATTGGAGAGAGAGAGAGAGAGAGAGAGAGAGAGAGAGAGAGAGAGAGAGAGAGAGTTTATTACTACCATTACAACCTCTTACTTCTTCGGGAACCAAAGCATTTGGAAACATAAAAGCACATAGTAAGACTACATCTATGGTGCATATTAACTAATTTTCATATGGTGCTACAAAGAGATAAAATAGTTAATTGTTAAAAATACTAGTAATTAGTTTAAGTCATTGTAAACAATATTTTTTTTTTCTTTTTAAAAAAAATGTGCCTTAATTAAAAAAGACGTGCACCACGCGCAACGGCTTGTGCTGAGGCGCCAAGAGGCATTTCTGCCTTTGTTAGCCTTGCACCGTTAATTACTATGGGTGGGAGGATATGGGTTAACGGAAGGTAGGAAAGTGATACTTCTAGAAAGTTTTAAGGGGTAAATTGAACAAAAAAAAAAGTTCTGGTATTTAAGTCACCAAGGCCAAAGTTCATGGGTATATATAGATATGGGCTTTTCTCTATCAGAACTCCCTAGTTTAGGGCTATGCAACAAGGGAAAAGAGGTTAAGGTTTAGAACTGAAGAGATGAGATGGTATACTCTTGCAAAGTGGTTGGATGAATTGTGTAGACCTGCAGGACCACTGGACAGACTGACAGTCTTCACTGTCACCTGTTTGAGTCTAATAGCTGTCGGTAAGCACAAATGAAAACATGAAGGTCATGGGTTTCATATTATGTTTATACTAAAGAGTTTGTAGCTTTCCACTGTATAGAGCACAACTAGTTTGAATTTGGGAAGTTTTTAGGAATTCATACATTTGATTGAGTTGGATACTCGTGCATATTAATCACAAAGCACAATTGAGTGCTCAAAATTTGTTTTTTTTTGGATAATAAGCTTGAGTGATTTTTTTGTTTGCTAGGAGATACAAGATATGATTGGCCTGGATAAATGTGAATAAAAGAAAATCCTATAGCTCGTAACTTCATCTAAAAGTGATGGATATGGGGGGGTTTCATTGGAGATTTAAGTTTTTAACATGGTTGACCTGGATAGATGAGGGAAAGTTTTTAGTTTGTCATTTCATCCATTATCCATAAGTAACAAGTACACTAGCTTAAAGAAAGATCAATTGTTAACATTATGATTCATATAATCAACATATCAACAGTATTACATTTCTTTTAGAAATTGTTGGAATTTGCTGAGTTGGCTTGGTCTACTTTTCTGTTCATTCCGTGTCATTTATTTTGTAATGCCATGTTATGAGCATTAGTTCTTGGTTCCTTGCTTCTTTTGCCCTTTGCATGTCATGAAGTAGCAATACGTTAAGATGAGCAAATGCTTACCCTACTATATGTTATCAACTTTCTGATATATCACTTGCTGGGCATCTCCATTATCACCGTAAGTTTTCTAGCTTCTCCTCACAATCTCCTTTCAGATCTTACGTCTTTGCCTCCCCTTTGTATACCTTATAAGTCTATGACCCAATGCTCGGCTCTTCTCCTCATAGACCTCATTAACAATTATTTTGATACATCTTCATCATGTACTCTGAATTATAAAACATGTCTGGTCCTATGAGTCTATGACATATTACCTATTGTTTATCTTACGGATCACATTGTATGTAAAAGATCACATAGCATGCATAGATCACACAACAAGTTAGGCACCATAAACTGCACCCGCCTATTTATGTTTTTTAAGAAACTTTTTTTTCCCCATCTATATTATTCTTTTGCAACACCCGAGGTGGCAAGAACAACCAAAATAACAAAAACAACAAGAAGAAGCCTCTATCCACAAATTTTTTGGGTCTGTTTGTTTCCTCTTCTTTTAAGGGCTATGTCCTATGTAAGGCTAACAATAACCATATTTTTCTTTAGAACTTTAAAGCATGTTCATCTAGGCTTACCTCTAGTCATAACGGTTCCATTAACTACTATATTATAGCTCCTCCTTACGGGAAATCTATTGGTCCGCGGTGCACATGTCCAAACCACTTGACAATTTCTCTCATCTTGTCCTTAATTGGCGCCACATCTAACTTCCCACATATATACTCATTTCTTATTACTTCCTTTAATGTATTGCCATTTTGTCACTCAATCCATTTTAGCATTCTCATTTCGGTTGCAATAATTTTCTAGACATGCTGCTTCTTAATTGCTCAACACTCGATCCATTAAGTATGGCTGGTCTTATAGTATTGTAGAATTTTTCTTCAACTTCATATGTGGCAAGAAGAAACAACTGGCACTTTTGTTAGTATATTGGTAGTCAAATTTAAATTGTTTAGCCAATTATGATTGCATCACTCTGACACAAGCGTAGCATTGTTTTAGTATATTGGAAGTGTTATTACTATGCCGTTGTAGCACCTTTCGTATGATTATGGTTGATTTTACTTCTAAGTCTTCAGTCTTCTATTTTTTCTTTTTCTTTCAGACTCAACCGTTTGAGCCATTCAGTATTCTTGGACTAGAGTCGGGAGCTTCAGACTCGGAGATTAAAAAGGCTTATAGAAGACTCTCCATTCAGTACCATCCTGATAAAAATCCTGATCCAGGTTGCAGTTCTTCTATGTTTAGTTCCATGTTATACACTCTTGGTTAGTTCTTAATAACTGTCTGGTATTTATTTTGACTTAATCTCCATTCTGCTATTCAGAGGCGCACACGTATTTTGTGGAATCTATATCCAAGGCATATCAGGCCTTGACTGATCCTATATCTCGTGAAAATTTTGAGAAATATGGCCACCCAGATGGACGTCAGGTAGAGTATAAACTTCTTCTAGATGCTTTGTAGTGCATAGTACATGCTTGATTTCTTATGAGTTAATCTGTTGTCACTTGTGTCTTATATCATGGTTATCTTATACCAATTTCTTATATATTGAGGCATGTGGTGATATCCTTCTGTTGTTTCAGGGACTTCAAATGGGAATTGCTTTGCCTCAATTTTTACTGAACTTTGATGGAGCATCTGGTGGGGTTCTCTTGCTTGGAATTGTTGGAGTTTGCATACTTTTGCCTTTGATGGTAGCAGTCATATATCTTTCAAGATCAGCAAAGTATACAGGAAACTATGTCATGCATCAAACACTGTCTACATACTATTATTTCATGAAACCTTCTTTAGCTCCAAGGTATGTTCTTTTCTTAATTCATGTCCAACTGTCACGTTCCAGTACCAGAATACGGAGACGGACACGGCCAACTACCCCGTACAAGATACTATATGTTGTACGGTGATCACGGCTGTAACTAGACAAAGGGGTGCATGCTACAATAATTTCACTTAGGATCACACAAACATCTATGTCTCAATCAAACAAACAAGAAACAGTAATCATAGAGCATATATGATAAAGCAATAATGCGTCCCAGATGCTTTCATCAAAATGTTCTGGAGACCAGCTGGACAAAATAAGAAGCTGGTAGAGTAACAAAAGTATATGACAGTGATCAACTGCAGTGATCAACTGCAGTCTGATTTAATACAATCATGTAAGAAAACTAAATTTTCAGACATGCCGGCTAACAGGTGCCGGTGGCTAAATGCTCCAGAAATAAAATGTACAATGAGGATCAGGGAAGAGGAAAACATACTCTTTATACTCGACGGCCATGTTCCTGGTACGAGCCACGAGTCGAGGAAAAGTATGCTGGATCCTCGGGTGCTGGCTCAAAACCTGACCATGCAAAACCAGTAGGGTTAGACCCTAAATAGCAAGTAACACAAAGGAAGCACGAAAGGAGAACCAAAAATCCAAGCAATAAATATATAATAATATATAATGGTTCTGTGTCGTAACTTAGGTCAATGACATATTCTAGCACAAGGCTCAACCCTACAACCAAACAAGGACAATGGTTGAATCCATCACACTATGATTGTCCATTTTTCTAGGCTACTAACAGAATAATACAATCACAACCAAGTCCAATTAATAAAATCGGCCAATCACTTGTACGGCTTGCTATTTGTGGAGTCTGAGGTTATCTCAGATTAATGCATAATATGTATCCTCAGATCACGCCATTGTCGAACACGAGCTAATCGAGCCAAATAAATGAATATACAACCATTCACGAATTGCACCAGTTCTCTGTAGGGCCACTGCGCTAGATCATGGTATTAAATGTTCCTATAGTGAAACGGTGGCTCGACATTATTTATAATATGTCAGATACTGCACTCTACTAAGGCGGATGATATACAGTATCTGTGGTGGCCAGTCCACAGCGTAATAGAATGAATCTTTGTGGGAAGGTTCGTTGGCATGATCTCAGGATACCGTTTCCTCCCAATGTTACTACTACTTTTAGTTGCCTAATTAATCCTATATTGTTTTGAAATCTCAAGACGTGGCCACATGAGAATTTATCTTAAGATGTACAAAGTACGGGCATGCTAGATACGAATCCATGGAAGTTTTATCTGGATTCACCCGAACGTGTACGCAACATTCAATAAATCAATCTCTTAGCCACGCTTTGGTACTTGACTCGCTTATCATGTCCGTGCTGGGAGAAAAGTATATTTATAGTATCACGCATTCAGAAATATGGAGGCATTTTTGATGCACAACCCAAATATAAATAACTTAACACGTAACACGGTATGTCGCACCTCGGTGCACATTAGATCATGAACAATATCAGACAATAATGGTATCAGCACGGATATAGTATTCGAGTCAAATTATCAATTTATTATTGGGTCACATGAATCTTGATCACATTATAACACGAAGTTTATGTCATGCACATAGCCGGTTAGTCACTATTAACTTAGTTTGATCCACACAGAACATCTCAATCCAACACATATTCATGCACATGGTCATGTCTAGCATGATGTTTGGTTTCTAAGTCCATTCTTCCTTAGAATCATAACACAAGCAATACCAGGATCAACCACATAGAGGATGATGAGAAACATTCCAAATAAAATAAGCGAATACACAATGAAAGTTCTACGTGCACGTATGGAGTTACTAAGGGATAACACGCTCATAAAATTGTATGCGTGAAGGTCAGGCGCATGAACCAAACAAGCGCATGCTCAGGATGCCGCATGAAGTCAGTTGTGCATAAAGTGCGCGAGCTACAAAGGGGTGACTCATTTTGTCAAGTTAACCAACACGACGCACTTGACAAAAGTGCGCGGGCAAGAATAAGACGTACTTTCAAAGAAAGTGCACGAGCAAGCTAGCTAAAAGACAAAACACAATCCGAGGTCAAAGCTCGACAGTCGAGAATCTCGTCAGTCGAGGAGCAAACAAATCAATAACACAGAAATTGAGAAACCAACCAAAGCTTCGTCCCTAAGGAAATGAAAAGGGAAGAAAGTGCGCGAGCTACAAACGTAAGAAAAGTGCGTCGGCTGACGAAACATAGAAAAAGTGCGTTAGATTGCCAAATGCAAAGAAAGTGCGCTGACTGACTGTGGCACACTTTCTCTTGGTTTTACAGGGAGAACTTTGATTGAATACGCACCAAAGTGTGCCAACTGAGTTTTCTCTCGAAAGTGTGCCACTGATTCAAGGAGTGTGACTGACGCACTTTTGCTAGGAGACTGTGCAATATTATTAGTACGCACTAGGAGAATGAGTGCAGTATGATTAGTACGCACGAATAGTTGGGACACCAAACCAATGCACCTAAAGTGAAACATACGTATTTTTACGCCAAAGGGGTTCTCTTGCATACTCTTCACAGACCACTGTTCTTCTTTCCCAGTTAGTCATTTTGGTATATGTATGGTATCAAGTTTCAGTACTGAACTTAGCTGGACTCGAAATCAAGCACGGCCAAAAGCAAAGATACATAAAATATGGTGCTCTACATTGAGCTAATTAGTTTTGTAAAACAGTTTTGGGAGATCAAACCACAGGAAAACAAAAGTGAACCCATAGACCCAAATTCAGGTCCATGCAATTCCAACCAAAAAAAAAATTAAGAACAACAAGTTTAAAGATGAAGGGGTGCTCGGTCCCAACAATATGATCTAGAAAATAAGAAAATATTAAAAACTAAAAGCATGCATAAATCCATGGTTCTTCTCTTGTACAAGATGTACTTGCCTACGGAGGGAGAGAGAAAACCTGAGAGAGAAATGGAAAAGAAATAATGAGCAGAGAGAGAAATTGTAATAATATATAGGCTTAGGTTTGAGATGTGGAGTATGAAATATGTTGAGTTTGGCAGTTGAGTATGAGCAGGTAGGGGGCAAAAAGAAGAACGGTACTTGTTGCAATATTCTTGCATTCAGAGCACAACTTAACAACGTGCTCGAATTATTGGTGCTTTAATTACCGTTAGAGTGAACTTTGTATGTTTATTTCTAACAATGCAAGTGTCAACCATCTTGCTGCTAAATTTCAAAGACTAAGAAGTAGGTAGTGGATCATGGTATCTTTGTTTTAATAGCTTTAAACTTGAGCACTGAAAGTTGAGAAGTGATTGCTGAATTTCATTTAAGTTATTATAATAGGAGGCACAAGTTTTATGTTTGTAGAGGTTGCTGATTTTCTTGATTTTAGATTTACACCTCTTTTATAGTCATATAAGACTTGATGCCTAAGAAACAAATCATAGCCACATGGAGTACAACTAATCCTAAAACAAAGTAACTAACTAACAGATAAATCCCAATCCAACCATAATATCGAAATTAAAACAAAACCAGGACATTAAACAAACTGAAAATACATCATTTCTAACCAAATGTCCTAATCACCAAATACATCTCATCTAACTGAACTTGAACCCAAACCTGATGTCTGGTCCTCCATCAATATGTACATACATATGTACAATGCCCTGAACAATTTCTGTGTATGTATGCTTTCATGTGTCATGCATGCATGCAGTAATTGTTTAGACTCGTCTAGTTAAATCACCTCTCTATAAGTTGTCAGATCAGACGATATGAGATTGTAAACTTAACAACGTGCTCGAATTATTGGTGCTTTAATTACCGTTAGAGTGAACTTTGTATGTTTATTTCTAACAATGCAAGTGTCAACCATCTTGCTGCTAAATTTCAAAGACTAAGAAGTAGGTAGTGGATCGTGGTATCTTTGTTTTAATAGCTTTAAACTTGAGCACTGAAAGTTGAGAAGTGATTGCTGAATTTCATTTAAGTTATTATAATAGGAGGCACAAGTTTTATGTTTGTAGAGGTTGCTGATTTTCTTGATTTTAGATTTACACCTCTTTTATAGTCATATAAGACTTGATGCCTAAGAAACAAATCATAGCCACATGGAGTACAACTAATCTTAAAACAAAGTAACTAACTAACAGATAAATCCCAATCCAACCATAATATCGAAATTAAAACAAAACCAGGACATTAAACAAACTGAAAATACATCATTTCTAACCAAATGTCCTAATCACCAAATACATCTCATCTAACTGAACTTGAACCCAAACCTGATGTCTGGTCCTCCATCAATATGTACATACATATGTACAATGCCCTGAACAATTTCTGTGTATGTATGCTTTCATGTGTCATGCATGCATGCAGTAATTGTTTAGACTCGTCTAGTTAAATCACCTCTCTATAAGTTGTCAGATCAGACGATATGAGATTGTAAACTTAACAACGTGCTCGAATTATTGGTGCTTTAATTACCGTTAGAGTGAACTTTGTATGTTTATTTCTAACAATGCAAGTGTCAACCATCTTGCTGCTAAATTTCAAAGACTAAGAAGTAGGTAGTGGATCGTGGTATCTTTGTTTTAATAGCTTTAAACTTGAGCACTGAAAGTTGAGAAGTGATTGCTGAATTTCATTTAAGTTATTATAATAGGAGGCACAAGTTTTATGTTTGTAGAGGTTGCTGATTTTCTTGATTTTAGATTTACACCTCTTTTATAGTCATATAAGACTTGATGCCTAAGAAACAAATCATAGCCACATGGAGTACAACTAATCCTAAAACAAAGTAACTAACTAACAGATAAATCCCAATCCAACCATAATATCGAAATTAAAACAAAACCAGGACATTAAACAAACTGAAAATACATCATTTCTAACCAAATGTCCTAATCACCAAATACATCTCATCTAACTGAACTTGAACCCAAACCTGATGTCTGGTCCTCCATCAATATGTACATACATATGTACAATGCCCTGAACAATTTCTGTGTATGTATGCTTTCATGTGTCATGCATGCATGCAGTAATTGTTTAGACTCGTCTAGTTAAATCACCTCTCTATAAGTTGTCAGATCAGACGATATGAGATTGTAAACTTAACAACGTGCTCGAATTATTGGTGCTTTAATTACCGTTAGAGTGAACTTTGTATGTTTATTTCTAACAATGCAAGTGTCAACCATCTTGCTGCTAAATTTCAAAGACTAAGAAGTAGGTAGTGGATCGTGGTATCTTTGTTTTAATAGCTTTAAACTTGAGCACTGAAAGTTGAGAAGTGATTGCTGAATTTCATTTAAGTTATTATAATAGGAGGCACAAGTTTTATGTTTGTAGAGGTTGCTGATTTTCTTGATTTTAGATTTACACCTCTTTTATAGTCATATAAGACTTGATGCCTAAGAAACAAATCATAGCCACATGGAGTACAACTAATCTTAAAACAAAGTAACTAACTAACAGATAAATCCCAATCCAACCATAATATCGAAATTAAAACAAAACCAGGACATTAAACAAACTGAAAATACATCATTTCTAACCAAATGTCCTAATCACCAAATACATCTCATCTAACTGAACTTGAACCCAAACCTGATGTCTGGTCCTCCATCAATATGTACATACATATGTACAATGCCCTGAACAATTTCTGTGTATGTATGCTTTCATGTGTCATGCATGCATGCAGTAATTGTTTAGACTCGTCTAGTTAAATCACCTCTCTATAAGTTGTCAGATCAGACGATATGAGATTGTAACTGTGTAGGAAAGGAAAGGAGGGAGTTGTGTGGCTACTAGCAGATGAGACCTGATTATATTTTGGATGGCCTACATGAATGCCAAATTTATGTAAGAGGGAATAAGAAAGAGGCATATTTTCTCTTCTTTCTGTAGAGGACTTCCTGAAATTTCTACTTTATGCAGAGCACCCTATTTATCTCCATCTTGGTTCAAACATGGTTATCAAATCTCCTTTTTTATATCCCACTCTAGTATGGTTCTCCCTGCACATATTTCCAGTCCCCGTCCACCTTAAAACCTAGCATTTTAATGTAATTCTGTGTATATTTGGACACCAAGAGCAATATCCGGGAAACTTTTTAATCCTCGCAGAATTTGTCAAGTCCCCTCCTTTTGTATCCAGACTCCTAGAGTCATATTTTTGTACAACATAATTTCATGTGGGTATAAGCACATGCTGTGAAAAGATGATTTGACTTTTGTACTTATTTGGAGATTGCAGAAATTTGTAACTGGATTATTGTAATGGTGGTTGAGACTGAGATTTCAATTTATTATTTTTTATAGTTAAGGGGTTGAAGGAGTGCGTACATGCACAAAAAATGCGCATGCGCATGCATAAGCACACACATTCCCACATTGTTCACATATAATATGTTATGTACTATGTGAAAGCAATGCTAATTTTCTTTCACACATCTGATCAAGTATTTGAATACAGCAAGGTTATGGAAGTGTTCATCAAGGCTGCAGAATACATGGAAATGCCAGTTCGCAGAAGTGAGGATGAACCTCTTCAGAAGTTGTTTGTGGTTGTTCGAAGTGAACTGAATCTGGATCTTAAGAACATCAAGTCAGAGCAAGCAAAGTTCTGGAAGCAACATCCATCACTAGTTAAGGTAATTTTTGCATGTAGAAATTTGACAATACATTGTGGCCTCTACTAGGCGTCTGTTCAATAGTTGTGCGGAGCTGCATTGATGACAGCTTATTCTACTCTCGCTCTTTATTAAACGGCCTTATATAATCAATCTAATATTTCACGAGACACAAGGACCAAGGTGCCAAAGCAAAGAAATCAAAAGGCTCCATAGTTACCAATTCATGTTTCAGGCTATATAGTGCCCCCAAATTCTTAATTTGATTGTTCTGTTAATTTCCAGATGGAATTGCTGATCCAAGCCCAATTAACTCGTGAATCAGCTTCATTATCACCAGCTTTACAAAGTGATTTTAAACGTATGCTAGAGCTGGCACCTCGTCTTCTTGAAGAATTAATAAAGGTAATTTAGATGAATTAGTTTTAATGCCTCAATTTTCCATGCAGAAGTGTTCTTTTGAGATATGAATTGGTGAACAACCTTGAATTTATAGTCATGATTATGTTCCAGATCATTTTTAATGTGAAAAGCCATGTGGTAGATGATATAGTAGAATGAAGTGGGTTTTTGTGAACTTTGGTTCAATGCACTGTTGGAAGATTCAGTAGTGCTTTCACTTTTTTTTTTGGGTCTTAACTTCACTTTTATATGTTTCTAGAAAATTTGTGGTTGCAATATCTGTAGGTTATGAAGGCGTTTGGGTTTTTAAGTCTCATATGATATGCAATTATGTAGCATGGATACAAATAAGAAACAACATGGTAAGGACACGACAACAACACCTATTTTGGTGTGCCCTAGTGTATTTTGGAGTGTCCAAGTTGTGTTCAATTCGTGTCTGACACGATACTACCCAGATTCTTGGAGTGTCCGAGCTTTCTAGGATCATGGTTTGAGATGATGATGATAAAAGGTGAAAGTTTTTCAGAGAACTAGAGAAAGCAAGGCCATGATGACGTGAATACCTTTCATCATAAATGGGTCATCTTGTCATGTATATTAAAAAACTAAAAATTGTTAGCTAGAGTTCAATTGTAAGTTTAAAAAACAGAAAACAAAAAAGAAGAAAGAAAATAACTGAAAAAGAAAAACTGCAGGTTTAAAAAAAGACAGCAGCAGCAGCAGATCTGAAGAAGAAGCAACAGAAGAAGAAGAAGAAGAAGAAATCAAGTAGACAACAGGTTTTTAATTTTTTTTTTTAAAAAACGAGGGGAAAAAAAAACTGAAGAAGAAATCAATAAAATCAGCAAGTTTAAAAACAAAAAAGAGAAACTCATTAGAAGAAGATACAATAAAAGAAACAAAATAACAAAGGAAAAGAAGAACATACTTGTTGGTTGGCTCTCTCACCCGAGCGGCTGGACTGAGTTCTTCTTCTTCTTTTCCAAAGCAGCGGCTGAACTGGACCAAATCCTATGAAGCTAAATAAAAAAACTGAAATATGAAAAATTACATAACCCATCAAAAATTTACCGCCTAAGTATCCCCCCCCTCCTCCTCCTCCTCTCCGCCTATGCGACCATCGCCTAAACCAGGGGGACATTGCCCAGGTGGAGACGTTTCTTCCCAACTTGTGTGCCTAGGCACTAGGCGTCGCCTGCGACAATATAGATGTTTACCTACCCGCCAACTGGCTGTTCATCTATTGCATGACCTTTTCATGTCCATAGCTACTTGGTTTGTAATTTGGCTGCAAACATGGTTGACAACTGCCCATTAAAATTTTGTTTATTTTTCTTATGCTCCACCTGACCCATTTTAATTGGAGAGCACTTGGATGATGACCTAAAGTAGTATTGTCTCGTCTTTATTATGGTTTTTACATTAATACCTCAGCAAATGTTAAACTTCATTAGTAAAATGTTATGCTTTGTGCAAATTCAACTATACAATGTTGACTTAGAAAATGTAGTCCTCGGATGTTAAATATCTTGACACCTCGCACTAGAGTTTAGTGCCATTAATGCAATATTTTCAGAGCAAGAATGTTTTTGAAATCACTTTCCTATTCTCTGTTACTAAGTTTCTGTGTTCAAGTTTGATACCGGCTCCTGCTTATCATATTTTTTTCATTTCGCCATGTAATTGGCTCCATTGTACTTGTGCAGTCTTCATGCTTGTAAATTATTTCCTTTATTTCTTCTTGTTATTCGTTTCCATTCACAGGTACTTAAACATTTGTGCTGTGCACAATAGAAACAAAATTTCTTTATGCTAGTCAAATAGTTCACCATGCCATAATGCATTCACCTTTCATATGCAGATTGCCATTTTACCACGCAGTCCTCAAGGGCATGGCTGGTTGAGGCCTGCTGTTGGGGTGGTTGAGCTTTCACAATGTATCACCCAGGTACTTCTGTAGTAATTTAGTGCTCTCTCTGATATCTTCAAAATAATCATGAAATTGATTTAATGTGTGATACATCAAGGTACTTTCCTTAATTTGGGCATGAACAAGTGCCGACCAGTCATGAGTTAGAAGCATCTATTCTGCAGATTGGAAGTAGATGTTGTTGCTTCTACAGTTCAGTTTCTATTAAGTCGATATGTCTGGCATTAAAACCTGTTAGATGCAGGAGAAAAGATATATTTGTAACTTTCAGTAGTAATAGTTTTGACATATGCTTTGATTAATACACTACCTTTTCGGCATAAAATTTTCATGAAATTATACTGTTGTTACACATCGTATGTTTCAATGATGATTAATATAAGCATCTATTCCATATGTTATTTTGTTTTGCCCAAAATGTAACCATAAATCTTGAATTGAAATTATTCATCTAGATTTGATCACGATGTTAGTGGATGACATTTTTTTGTGTAGTAAATTCTCATACTAAATTCCATAACCCACATCCTTGAGTAATGGCACTTATGGTGATTATGGTAACTATAAGGATGATGACTAGGAAGAGGAGGGCTTTGTAGATGTTGTAAGAACCTCTCCAACATTCTATACATGAGAGCATCAATCAATGGGTATAAAAAAGTTTCTACCTGGCTTATATTTGCCAAACAGTAAAACTGCACCTAGTAATTAATATAATTATTGTTCTGTACCAACTAGACACTTCTACTTTGTCTGTATTGTGCACAAATTATCTATTTTGCCAGTTATTGCTTATGCCAATATTTCAACCTCTCTTATACATCATAAGTATTTCTTCTGATCTTTTAATAACTCCGAGACTAGTAAAATTAATGCCTCTTGCCAAACGATGCTGAAGCGTTTTTGCTACTCTCCTTCCAAATACTTTATCATCTTATATTGTTATATACATTATTCCACTTTTTTACCTTCTCATTTATGCTACATCATTATACTCCACAAATGCAGGCTGTTCCTCTCAGTGCAAGAAAAGTGACGGGAGGAAACTCCGAAGGAATTGCATCATTTTTGCAGCTTCCCCACTTCTCAGAGTCGACAGTAAAAAAAATTGGCCGCAAGGTAATGAAATATTGCTACCACTGTATCACGTTATGCATTTCTTTCCTAGTGAAAATGAATTGAAGTAACTGGGTTTCAAAGCTCCACATGAAATTCTTGTAGTCTCTCTTACATTGCTGCTGCTATAAAATAACACACATCTACTACTGAACCAGGCCCATAACATTTGCACAGGCAGATTTTCGATCCAAAGTTTCTAGGTGCTGCCAGTTTGGGCTTGATAATTATGTCATTTCTTAAAATTTGAAGTTGTACTAGTTTTCCTAGTCACCAAGGTGTCCTGGTTTCCATGGCTATGTATTTCCAGGAAAGCATAATTTTTTTAATGAAATGTTAGGAAGAGTATATATGCAAGAATATAGCCTTTTGCCCAAATTTACGGGGTCAAGTGCTTGAATCCTTTTAATTCTGTTAAGGGTCATTTCCTTTGTACAACTAACAAACTTCGTTATGGCTTCAATCTATGTTTAGTCATACCCCTTGTCCTACTAGCTATCATTCCCTCCTCTTTATCAGTGCATCTATTGGTCTACATTACACGTCCAAACCACTTTTAAGACAAATTTTGTCTTGACCTATAGTGGCATATAACCTCTAGCTTCCCATGAATACACTTATTTCTTATCTATCTTTTTAAGTTCTATGTTTTCCACTCATCAATCTTAGCTTTCTCATTTCAGCTATTTTTTGGACATTTGTTTCTTATTGTTCAATCCAACTCTATAATCCATAAAGCATGGCTGGTCTTGTAACTCTGTAGAATTTAGTTTTCAATTTTAATGTGTATCCGGCCTATAATCACAAAGCCTTCCAGAAGCACTCTCCAATTTCAACCATCCTATTTTAGTTCTACGCACAACGTCTTTTTCTCTCTCCATCATGATGAATGGTTGATCATAAATACAGAAAACTCAGTCCTAGGTATCTAGTGTCCATCAATAAGTACTCGGCCCTCAGTTCTCTTGTTACTGTTGTAGTCCTAATTTAAAATCCTTAGATTCCTAAGTTACTCTCAACAGTTCCGTTTTAGCTGATAACCCTTCACTACTCATTGATTGGCGCAATATCAACAAAAACATTATAGACACCATGGATCATCCTCCCAAATATACCTATTAATTTCATCTGTAACTAGCACAAGGTAATGACGTGACAAATGCCAATAATGTGGAGGCTCTTAGCTCTTCATAGATATGTACAAGTATTATAGTAGGGAAGATTTAAGTATCTTGGCATGCTTCTTGGGGAAAAAAAAAGAACTCTTCAAGAGAAAACCCTTCATGTTCGATGATGTATGATAAACTTTTTGTGCAAAGCCATTTTGAAGGTCAAGTCCTCCTATTAGCTTGTGCATTCTTATGTGGTAAATATATCTATTAAACTTACATTTCTAGAATGTACATCATAAATTCCTGAAGGCAGGCTATATTTACTCTCTTTTTTCTTTTTTCTTTTACTTTTGAGTGTGAGGATGGGATCAAGGAGACCCCACAAATTTAATTAAAGATATAGATATGTGATGCTGTTGGCCATTAATAATTGGATTATTTGGTTTTGCCATGTCCAATAATGAATCCATCATCAAGATTCTTCTGTCGATTCTTATTGTAATCATATGTTAAACATCTCAGAAATTTTTATTTGATTGTATTTTACAGAAAGTGCGGACATTTCAAGAGCTGAGAGACATGACATTGGAGGACCGTACTGAGCTGTTGACCCAGGTTGCAGGGCTCTCCTCTTCCGAAGCACATGACATAGAGACTGTACTGCAGATGATCCCTTCCATTACAGTTGACATAACCTGTGAAACTGAAGGGGAAGAAGGTATACAAGAGGGTGACATTGTGACAATGTATGCATGGGTCACACTCCGGCGTGGGAACGGCCTTATAGGTGCCCTTCCCCATTGCCCTTACTACCCGTTCCATAAGGAGGAAAACTTCTGGTTGTTGCTTGCCGATCCAGTCTCTAACGACGTCTGGATGTCACAGAAGGTCAGTTTTATGGATGAGGCTGCTGCTATTGCTGCTGCCTCCAAAGCGATTCAAGAAACAAAAGAGAGCCTGGGAGCAAGCCTGAAGGAGATTAGCGCAGCGGTGAAAGAGGCTGTTGAGAAGGTGAAAAGTGGGTCAAGGTTAGTGATGGGCAAGTTCCAGGCCCCTGCCGAGGGGAACTACAATTTGAGCTCCTATGCCTTGTGTGATGCTTGGATAGGCTGTGATCGGAAGACGAACATGAAGCTTAAGGTTTTGAAAAGGAGCCGAGCGGGGATGAGGGGCCATGTGGTGGAAGAAGGGCCCACGGGAGATGAAGTTATCGAAGAGGATGAAGACGAGGAGGAAGAGGAGTACGATGACTACGAGAGCGAGTATAGTAACGATGAGGAAGACGAGAAAGACAAGAAGGGGAAGGCAAATGCAAAAAGGGACGCTGAAAGCTCAGATAGTGAAGCCTAATGAGCCTTCTTTCCTAAATTCGACTGTTACATCCGTTTTGTTATTTTTGAGATAAGACACTCATTGCAACATGTCACTTTATAAATCCTAGCCTAAATTTAAGGTAGTGAAGTTCCATGAAAGGTTGTTTATTAGATTATACGAACAATGTCACTTAAGGGGTTTGGACCTCATAAGAAATGTCATTGTGCTGATGAAAGAGGACATGGAATTAATATTGCGGAGTTAATACTGTTTTACCATGAGTCTGTTCTTGAGATCATACATACTTCATGAGTTGAGTGGTTGGTTCTTTTAGAAAACAGAAACAAACAATAGTTGAAAAGCAAGCCGGAAATCTGTGCTCCTACCCAAAAAACGAACTAATTTATCCCGTAATAAGTAAAAGGTTATATTATCAAACAACTATAGCTATGTTTTATTTAAAAAAAAAACCAGACTTTAAAAATACAAGACCTAGCTAAGCTGTTCCAGACAACCTTAATCATCCAAAAATGGCAAGGCCACCCAATCCCCTTCTTTGCCCCCAAAGTTTAGTATAGCTTCATGTATAGATACTTGTTCTTATTTAGTTGCCAAAAAAAGGAAAAAGAAAAAGAAGTGTTTTTTCATATAGGATTGCCAAAACATGGAAAAAAGGAAAAAGGAAAAAAAAAATGTTTACCTATCTCCTAGGGTAGCTTTTGGTCGGGTTTACCTAATTTTGGTTGAATTAAATTTTAGATAAAATATTTAGTTTTATTATTTATTTTAAAAGGATGGATTCTAAATAAAGGATAGATTCCTAGAAACGTCAAGGCGACGGGTGGATGGATCATAATAACGATATCCTGTGTTCTACCAAGAAAAAAGAAAATAATTGATTCGCGTAGTACGTAGTCCCAGTCTCACTTGGATCGCTTCGAACAAGGAAATGAAGTGATCTTCAGTCAAACCATCAGACGTGGTACTTATATTAATTAGGCTTGTTGATATATCATCCCCCTCACGAATCCGAACAACTCAGCCATCCGGCCGAGCGGCGCAACGATCAATGTCAATCAGCAGAAAAGGACCCTAATTGATTCGGGGTCGGTTGTTGTTGCCAATAAGAGAGATCCGTCATTGCTGCCATTTTAACTTTTACTCCAATACAATATACGATAATTTTTTTACATGTGAACACAAATACAATACCTTGTTTTATCTATAATTTATAAATAGATCAAAATTTTGGTACATGTGATAACAAATTCGTATTACAAATCTCTACTATTATAAGGTGGACAATATTTGTGCAGAAAAACGTCCATACGTAAGTGCTCGAAGTGTAAAAGCTGACATCATGCCCTCACACAATTATTCCGCTGCATGGACGAATTCGAGATTGAGACAAGTGTCCTTGCATTTTGAATGCGGTCAGGTTGTCTATTCAAGACAGTTCTCATTTGCACGAGACTCCCCGGAAGAAATTTACACAAATAATTCATGCCTGAGCATGTGCAAAATCTTCCTCTCAGATAAGTGTACGTGCATCGTGTCTGTGCTTATGAAAATTTTCTGCATTCCTCTTTTTCTTCTATCTTTTATAGTACATGTGAAGAGAAAGAAAAGAAAAATAACACATAAAGACATGGGAACAAGGAAAGACGATCTCTAGTAGCTTCGCCTCTTTTTGGAATGTCCTACATTTCATCAGAGAGCATCTCTTTATTCAACTCCTCGGAGGTGTGTAGAACCAATCCCGCCTTGTTGCAATGGTTCTCCTCATAGGCTCTCCGTGGTCGGCAACAATAGCAGTTTCTATGAGTTGGCTACGTTTAAGCATAAAGAAAGAGAAAATTAAATTTTTTTTGGTAGATCTCTCTATTTATAGGAGGAGGCTGATATTTTGTATATCGAGGAGTGTCAAATGGCTCACAATAATTGTGCCCAAAAATTCGTATGCACGAAAAAGACGCCGGTTCTTCGTGGGTTGTGCACTAATGACGCTTTGGAAACCTTCATGCCTTAATGACCACATTAAATCGGCATCAAATTAATAGTGATTGACAGTTGGCAGTGCAGAAAATATGTAGAAATATGCTCGATGCTTGGGATATGGCCAAATTTCATGACCAAAGAAAACTTTAGCTCGCAAAAATGGAATAGTTGATTTTTTATGCTTCCAGGTTCAAAGTAATTCATGTGAAAATTCAAAATTTTTGAAGGGGGTCTTGTAGATGCATATAAAATATGCACATAAAGTAACCCCACAAACAACCCAGAAGAAAGTAGTTTTCAGAAAAAATAAGTGCACTTTTTAGTCTGCTGACTAAAAAGAATGTGCACATTTAATTTTCGCTCTCACTGAAGGTCCAGACGCGCACTTTCTCCTCTACAGAAGCAAATATGCGCAAAAAGCCTTCCAATTAAATGATAACTTGTCACTAGAAGACGTGCTCGACGCCTGATATTCCTACACAATGAACGAAGACTAGGTACAACAGTCGAGGCAATCAGATCAATTATGTGAAAGTAACTATAGACTTTTAACCCATTCTCCGAGGAGAGGAGCCACGTGGCAGTTCACAATAGAGATCGATATAAAAAATGAGCACATAATGATATTATTCTCTTAGAGAAGAGGAAATGTGCGTTTTGAAGATTAAAAATTTAATTCTTAAATCGTTAGTGAACGATTAAGAATTCGAGAAAATCTCGTACATTTACTACTGAGATTTCGGTGAACATAGAGAGACAGTTGTCCCCACGATTTTGGTTCAATCCTATAGTGCCATTCACATTGAGTAGAGATGATAAATTGATAATATGCAACTGGATTTCAAAGTTGAGATTTTCTGACAGCTATGTGTCGAATCTGGCAAGATGTGTTGATCTCAACGAACACAATTGACAGGGATGAAGAGTCATGATTGCCACATATTCATGGAAAGGTTACAACCAATTGCTTTGAGAGAGATGTTGCTTCCTCAAGTATGTACTCCGCTGATCGAGTTATCTATATTCTTTAGAGCATTATGTTTAATCAAGTTGACTGTGCAGCATATGATTGAATTTGAGGAGAAGATTATATTGACAATGTACAAGTTAGAAATGGTGTTTCCCCTCAGCATTTTTGATAGTATGGTGCATTTGCAGGTTCATCTTGCATACGAAGCATGTGTCAGTGTTCCCGTCCATTATTGATGAATGTACCTATTTGAGAGGTATAAATTGATTAGCTTGTAATAGTATATTCTTTATTCAAATAATTCTTATATTCAATATATTATTTCTAGGTATATACATCACCTAAAAAAGAAGGTTGGCAACAAGACTCATGTAGAAGCTTCGATATGCGAAGCATATATCATGAGAAGGTTTTAACCTTCTGCTCCATCTACTTTGATACTCATGTCAGAACAAATCGGAATAGAACCCGAAGGAATGATGAAGGTGATATCGGTGCACCGAATAGTGGAATCCACACTATCTTTAATGTGGGGGGCAAGCCTACAAGTGCTACTAAAGTACGGTGGTTGAAAGACGATGAGCTTGAAGTCACTCATCGGTATGTGTTATTAAATATTGGTATAAAGGAGATGCAAGATATTGAGAAGTAAGCGACACAACTTTGCTCGCTATTTCAATTTTGTTTATACTTGGCAAAGAAGTATCATAACTTTACTCCTTATACTTTTAGAGATAAGGTAAAAATAGAGAGACCTAATATTGATGATGATGATCGTGCTGAAGAGGTTGATAGAAAATTTTTTTGTGGTTCCATAATTATGTAAGGATCCTAAATATCAAGAATTATAAATTTAGCTATCAGATCAAGCATTGTCTAATATGCCTATATGATACATGACGTTTCATATTTTTCGTCCTGGTACAGAGTTATATAACGAAGCACTTCGAGCACTAGCTATCAGACCAAGCATGTGGGCAAAGTGTTGGGATGGATATAGCATCAATGTATTCAAATTTAGAACCACTGATAAGCCTATCAATCACTCATTTGTCGTTAAGGAGGCTAATTATACAAAGTATTTTGGAGTTTATATGAGTGGTTCAGTCTTTGATGCCGATCTAGAATTTGACTATTATGGTGTACTAAGAGATGTCATAGAGCTGGATTGTCACGTCATGATTTCGCAGAATCAATAGTCGCCACCGGACGTGATACCGTACGAGCCTAAGTTGAGTTCGTACAAGGCATAAACTTATGAAATTTAAGGTATCACAAGTTATATAGAGCATAACAATTGAGTTGCGTAGAGAAATTGAAATACACATGGCACAGAAGGAAAGTATTTCTTTATTTGATAATGTACAACGATTACATAGGTTCTAAATACAAGTAAAGGGTGATTCACATGCTTACTTGAACACAAAATGAGATATACCATTTTATACATCATATCCCTTTACTAGCAACAAAAGATATAAATACCTTGGATGGGAGTCTTCAACTGCGACAAGAAGCTTCAAAAGTTATGTGCACGAACTTTGGTGGTTGAACGAGTCAGGCCTTCAGCTCCTCGCTATGTTACCTTGGTTAGCTGAACATGTGGAGACATGGGTCAGCACATTTGAAATGTGCTGGTGAGGACGAGTTAACCTAACTCACAAAATCAACACAATATTCATGTGAAGCACACAATATTATTATATGGTATTTCGATCTTGCCTTAGTTCAATTTATATGACATACGAAAGGAAGTAACAACATAATAATGTGCATCACTCATATGGTGATTCGTACCCACAACCGACATCTTTCCTGCATAATTCTTACCATGTTCTTCCCGTAGACTAGACATTGTTAGCACATTAGTTTTATATGAGGGTCACTGGCACCACAAGCCATCATAGACTATACCTTGGTTAGACGATGACCCTTTCAACGCAAGTACCGAGTACCACTGGAAGTTCATAAATCACCTACGCTAGTTTATTAGTACATTTATCCCTGTTCCCCTAGACCGAATCGGTCCCAGTGTCCCGATGATAGTTTGAGGAACAATATCCCTGTGCACAAGTTATGTCACGCCCCAGTCCCAAAATATACGGGATCAGGCACGTGGCAATAGGCAACTGGTATGACTCCATATAATTTTATAATTTAATGGACCTGTCAGAGTGTACTTACGTTGTCCATGGTCAAGTGATCAAGCAAAATATCTATAACTAACATCCAATAATTAACTAAATCTCAATCCATGATAAATAAATCTCAAGAAGGAACGATATGCATCAGTAGTCTACAACCCAATAATACATCCGTTCGAATAAGCCAAGAGAATAATGTAGGCCTATTAATACTAATCTATAAAAGCAGATCATCCCAGTGTATAGTATGTAACTGTGATAAAGGAATGATACAATAATACCTGAAAAGATGTCCGATACTCCACTGGATAGGGTATCATAAAATATGCTCAAATAACTTGGAAGAAAACCAGGCCCTCAGAGGGATGTAACAATATACAAAAAGTATATGCCATAATGTAAATACTGAGTAAATAAATAAGGGTAAACTATCCATTTATGTTAATGCAATCTGAGGACAACTTTGGTGTGTATGGGTAGGTGTAGGCATATGAATAACAACTGTAACGCTCATTGAACACCAGAGGGAATATGTAAGTATAACAACCATAACGTTCATCGAATGCAACATCTGTAAGTATAACAACCATTAAGTTCATTGAACATGGCATCTGTAAATATAATAACAATAACATTCATCGAATGTGGCATCTGTAAGTATAACAACTACAACGTTCATCGAACGTGGCATATGTAAGTATAACAACCATAACATTCATCGAACGCGGTATCTGTAATATATAAGGGTCATTAATTTTTGTAGTTCCTCCGGATACTATGGTTACCAATGTGTATGTCCCATACGCCTACTAGTTGTTCTCCCTGTCCGATGCAAATGTATTAGTCGAGTATGCGACGTGAACATTTCATAACTACCATGCCATGTCACAAGTAAACTAGAGCTATAATGACTACGGACTATACTGTCACGTGTGTCGTACACAACATTAGCCAGTCGGGTATGCCAACTTGCATCCCAATCATGAGTTTTACATTTTCTCGTGAGAAATATGTGTCAAGGTCTTGGGAGATATTAAAATACCTCTACGACTTTGGGTGAGATTGCTAATGACTAGGTCGATACACAGAACCAGACATCGACTGTACCTGAGGCATTCTTAGACGCGTACAATTATATATTATTCAGAGAAAAAATAAGTGAACAATAATAACTGAATTTAAATAGTACAACAAGGCAATGTATACTTGTCTAGATCTTCTAGCTACAATGGTACATAACCTACTCCTGACTTCTAGTCCGAGCGATCCCAAGAACCTATATTTATTGTAATATTAAATCAGTCACTACACTATGGTACACTAAACACGTGCATGAGTATAACTTACGTACTATATGGGTTGCTAAGTTGCTCCTCGAATGTATGCTACTAAGTGTTCTTATACTAGGGTTTCCATATACAAAACATGTCATCCTCATTCTCAATATGTGTATTCATCAAGGGTCAAGTTAGCTCAACTAACCGAGGGTTTGTATTAACTATGTAAACATAAATATATGTGCATCAACAATAGGTTAAATTAGGGTTATCATAATCACATATTCCATTGCTCAAGTATGTCCATCCATATAACCAAATATAATCCTCTTTGAACTACAAAATGTCAAGTGCACATACGTGAGTCAAATCTGAATTTGTAAACTAAACATGACATGTACCTCATTCCAAACTTGTATTTTCTATGTAACATGTATGCATACACTACCTTAACTAGTACACAACCCTAGTATGACATAATCTACTCTCTAAAATGTGTTTATATACAACATATCTAACTAGAACAAAATTTAGGCAAGGTATACTACTAGTTACGTAACATTTCTCCAAGTCTCATCTAGGTGTATCTATACATATAACACCCCAAATAACATTTATATATTCTAAAAATTAATAGTAGAAGGAGTTAATATCAAGTTTAAACAAGTGTTGCATGGTTTATAATCATGGCAAAGTGAAAACAACATCAAGATTTCCTAGGTTGTCATTTGAAGAAGTACTAGAAGTGCATGAAGAAAATGAAGAAGAAGGTAAATAACATGAAGGGGAAGATGAAGAACACGAAGAGGAGGATGAGGATAAATGGAATGAGCATCTTACCAATGTGAAGAGGATGGAAAGCTGGACTGTGTGCACAGTTGGACTATTTTGGGTTCAGCTTGGACTGTGCTCGGGTTTGTTGCTGTTGGCAGTTCTGGAGGTTGTGTGGGAAAATATGGAAGATGGTGGAGGAGGGAAGAGGTAGAGGGAGGAGGTAAGGTGGTCTTGGAGGTGGTGGAGCTGCTGTGGTTGTTATGACCCACACCCGGTGTAGGGATGCAAGTCGAGAACAACGCCCAGCCTACGCCGAAGCATCAACGGTAGAATACTGTTTGGGTAATCTATCTAATCAATATAATATGCCACAAACAATATAAATATACTCAATCACAGATCTAAGATAGAAATACGCACGAATATGATAAAAGAATAGAATAGTCATGAATACAACTCATGAGATAATAATAACATTAAATGAGTCCGAGAAATACTAAAATAATAAGCTGGAGACAAATCTAGTACAAAAGAAACTAAACATCTAAGTTATGAATCTCGGGTCGTCTGTCTCAGTCGGGATGAGACCCTCCTGAGCCAGTGTCTCTGGCTCTAAGCCCACAATATCCTAAGGCCCGTAATGAGTGGGGTACCACTCCTCAGTGTCATCTGGGAAAATATATCCAGTCAGGAAAGGAGCATAGTACATCTCTAACAACAGTTCTAATCAATGATATAAACTATGTAACAGTAAATAGATGTGAATATATAAGATGCAACAATATAAACAAAAGATATACAATAAAAAAAATACTGGAAATAAATACAAGAATGAACAATATGGCAATGAACAAGAATACTAATAACTAAGTAAGTGAGTACTAGCTTTAACATATGATCGGCTTGGGAACTTGCACAAGGATAAGGGCCTGACTAGTCATACGTGCGGTGTATGACCAATACTCACAAGGAACAAGACATGCACAAGGAGGGTATGATCACATATCTACACTAAAATACTCCCCACTCCCGACTGGTATAGTGGATCCAACCATGGTATGCTATGGCACAAAATTCTCTAGGAAGGTAGCAAGTCTCCCCGAGAATCAGTGTCTGTATATGTACAAAAAGAACAAAGAAACAAGACTTACACAAGATACACCATATATACCAAGGAATAACATCTCATGACGAGATCCGGATTGTGTAACCATTATGTCAAGAAATCAAGGATATCTACACTAGATACAATGAACATAGAGGATATCATAAATGAGAAACTATCAGAGAATGTACTCGCCTGAAGTCCGGTGAACAGTATCACAGATGTCTGGTACAGTGCTTCGAAGACCTAGATAGGGAATATAACATCAATACAAGGTTTCAGAATAAAAATAAGTTAAACTAGTCAACATCTAGGTGAAAGAGCCATTTCTAAGTCAAAATAATTAAACTAGGTCAACTCTAAGTTAAACCGGTCACTTGGTCAAACTACCTCTTTCTAGGTTGCATGAGTCTATCTCTATGATATTGGGTTCATACACTAAGAAACTAGGCCACACTAGCTACGCTAAGATACTATGAGACACACAAAATGCCGTATCCTAGGATACGCAAGTTTTAATATATGAAAATAGTAATATATATATATATATATATATATATATATATATATATATATATATATATATATATATATATATATATATATATATACAAGTCAATACATAAAATACCTTAACTAATTAATGCAAATAGGATACCTTGGCCTTGCACCAATGCGTATTACACTACCACACACCTATCTCGATACTCAAACACAATACCTCGAGTATCGACCCATTACCTTGACATTACCTTGGTATCCCAAGGTAATTCAAAACCTCATTCATATAGCTATTATATAGATAACCCTCAATATACTAAACTATATGCCACTCATAGCTATTAATCTATTACTAACTACTAACATATATAATATACAATACATAGATACTAACTTAACATATAATACATACTTATACATAGATACTATAGTTTAAGAATCTAACTATCCATACACTACTATATATCTACATATCTACATATATACATATAGCCAAACTATATACTAATCATCTAACTATTAACTAATCAAGTATATCACTAACTATCTATTTAACTACACTAACTACACTAACAACTACTAACTGAAACTGAACTCACTGACTGAACTACCTAACTGAACCATCTAACCCAACTAAAACATTACCTTGCTTCCTGAAAACTGATACTGAGGGAGATGCCTTTGCTGCCATGCCTCTGAGCTGCAGCTGCTGCCTCTTCAGTGCAGTGATGCACTTGCTGCTGTTGCAGCTACCTGCTGTATTGATGCACTACTGCCGACAATTCCTCCTCGAGCTCCTGCTGTACATTGAAGTGGCTAAACTGCTGTTGCAATTGCTGTTGTTGTTACTGTTGCTGTTGCTTCCTGTTGCTGTTGCTCGATTGTATCCATGCACACACTGCCTGATCCCCTTATCTACACATATACAACACACACAACCACAACTAGACACCTCTATATCTATACACTCTCATACACCATAATGCATATATAACTACTCATCCATATAGATATCTATATCTATATACATATACATATACATATACATATACATAGGTATATCTATATAACATACACACATACACAAGTACATATTAATATATATATATATATATATATATATATATATATATATATATATATATATATATATATATATATATATATATATATATATATATATATATATATATACGCATATAACCATCAACATACATATACACATGTGCACTAAAAATATACATATAGATGTCCATACACTAATATATATATATATATATATATATATATATATATATATATATATATATATATATATATATATATATACATTACCAATAGCTTATGAATAATGTAATATAAATCTAGAAATGCAATACAACAAACACATGGAGTGCATCGCACCCGTATCACACTAGATCTATGATACTCTTACAATATGAGTCCACCGCACAATCAAACGTACCCCGAAGGACACGAGCAAGTCTAAATTACTATTTATGAATAATACGAACAGTCCAACACACATCTACGTGTCCGTGTCAAAATATAACATGCACAAAGTTCCGTGTCGAAGGAAAAATCCCCAAAACAACACGTATCACCAATTTATTGGGATACAGCCTACACGTATCCAATTATGGACACGAAACTAGCCACAAACAAACAAACAAACAAACAAACACATATAAATTTTGTTTAATTGACAACCACAACATGTGTCAATCTCGGAATTTCCCCAAAATTGACACAAAATATACCATAACTTCCTCCATAGGCCTCCTATGAACATAATTCTAATTCCTATGGGTAGCCTCATCATATGGGGTGGTTCCTAATAATTAAAACATATATTTAGAACCTAATTAAATGAAAAAAATGAATTGAACTTATTGGGAGATGGATTTCCAATACAACCTCCAAATTTGATAAAATTGGCCTTCAACTTGTAGATCCTTGCCCTCTTTGTAGATCCTTGCTTCCTCCTTCTTGATCCTTGCTCTACTAGTCTCCAATGGTGATTTGGGAAGGAATTGGAAAGAAATTTGGTAGAGAATTGATGTGGGAATGAAGAAATTTGGTTGAGAAAAATTCTAGATCTAGTTTTGAAATAAAAAGAGGAGAGAAAATTTTCCCCTCTCTTTTAATAGGCCGGCCACTTGACCTCTTCCCAAAGTTTCTATGTAAAGTCTAACATACCCCTTAGGGCCTCTCATAAAGAAATAATTAAGGAGGAAAGGCTCTAGTCTAATGGGTTTAATTAAACTAATCCTCCTCCTAATGAATGGGCTTCTAATTGGGCTTAATTCTAACTAATTGTAAATGTTGGTCCATGGATCTAATCTAAACTAGTTAGGTCCACTAACACAAGTCTAAAATAATAAACTAACATCTAAAAATAATTAAATAATATAATAAATAATTATTCAATATGCACAATATTTAATTAATTATGAAATTACCAAAATATTCTTTCCTAGAAAATGTAGTAGTGACAAGTCTACCCCCCTTAAAATAATTTTGTCCTTGAAATTCAAAGATGAAACTACCCCCAGAAAATAACAGAACAAAAAAGAACTGAACATAACTAGGAAAGAACATACCTCAAGGCACAAACAAATATGGATAACGCTCTCGCATTTCATCCTCTCTCTCCGAAGTAGACTCTCCCGGAGAGTAATGCCTCTATGCCACACGTACCAAGGGAATAGTATGGTTCCTTAGCACCTTCTCTCTCTGATTCAGAATCTCAACAAGCTGCTCGGGATAGCTAAGAGTAGGGCCCACCTCTATCTCCGAGTGATCCAACACGTGACTAGGATCCGCCATGTACCATCTCAACTGCGATACATGAAATACGTTATGAACTTCCTCTAATGCAGGTGGCAAGTCTAGTCTATAAGCAACTGCACCGACCTTCTCTAGGATAGTGAAATGTCCGATGAATCGCGGACTAAGCTTTCCGCCTCCACTGAAGCGAATCGTGCCTCGTGTCGAAGAAATCCTCAGAAACACCAAATCTTTAACCTAGAACAAAACACAACCTTAAGAACTTAATCTATAACAAACAACCAATATCAAGCACAAAACAAAAATCTAAAACTATACCTCAAACTCCAAAGGTCTCCGGTGGCTATCAGTCCAATGCCGCTGTCTGTCCTGCGCCACTCAAAGTCTGTCTCTGATCCGCTTAACTTTCTCCGCTACATCCACAACCATCTCTGGCCCTAGCAAAGCTCTCTCTCCAATATTGTCCCATAAAAAGGGAGTACGACATCTCCGACTGTACAAAGCCTCAAATGGTGACATCTCTATACTAGCCTGATAGCTTTTGTTGTAAGCAAACTCTATCAAATGGAGATGGTCCTCCCAAGATCTCCCAAAATCTAGTACACAAGTGCGCAACATATCCTCGAGAGTCTGAATAGTCCTCTCTGACTACCCATCTGTCTGGGGATGATATGCAGTACTGAATTTGAGCTGGATGCCCAAACTCGCTTGCAAACTCCTGCAAAAATAAGAAGTAAAACGACTATCCCGATCCGAGACTTTGCTGACGGGAACTCCATGTATCATGCACTACTAGAATAAGCAGGATTAGCGACATTTTTTAGCGACGACAAAGGAAAACGTCGCTAATATAATATAAATTAGCGACTCCAAGTTAAAACGTCGCTAGACGTCGTTAATTGGCGATATTTAGCAATGTTTAGCGACTGTAATTCAGTTTAAAAAATATTAGTCGCTATAAGTTCAATTAACGTTGCTAAACGTTGCTAATATGTTTTATTTAGTGACGTATTTAGCAACGTATCTCTTTTAGACATTTAGCGACATCAGTTGCGACGTTAAAGACGTCGCTAACTTAGCGACGTCATTAATGGCGTCGCTAAAACGTCGCTAAATTTTTTTCATTTAGGACTGATTCTCCCCATTTCCTTCGATCTCTCCCTCTCCTAAATTTGAAACCCCCCTCCCTCCGGCTCCTTCTTCCTCCGGCTCCCTTCCTCCTCCGACGACCCCCCTCCGGCTGCGTCCTCCCCCTCCGGCTCCCCTCCTCCCTCCGGCGTCCCCTCCTCCCTCCCGGCGACCCCCTCCGGCCGTGTCCTCCCCCCTCCGCCGTCAGCTCCTCCTTCCTCCGGCTCCCCTTCTCCCTCCGGCGTCCTTCCTCCGACTCCCCTCCTCGGTGAGCTCCTCTCTCTGTCTCCTTTCTCTGTCTCTCTGTCTCTCTCTAACACTAAAGGACACGACACAACACAACACGACACGACATACACTAACCCTAACCCTAACTCGAATACACACACACACGCATGCGGACACACTAACACATGCGGACACTAACCCTAATACTGACACGGACATGGGAATGCTGCTCTTAATTTTACACGGACACGGATACGATATGCTGCTTGCTATGCATTGCTGCTGCAGTTGCTCTTCTTGCTGCTGCAGTTGCTCCCCTTGCTGCTGCTGTGCATCCCCTTGTTGCTGCTGCTCTTCACTACAGTGCACAAGAGTGCACTGTGACTCCCTCTTGGCGTGCACAACACTCTCACATCTCACACTTAAATCCTGGCCTGCCCAACACTCCAATACTGCAGTGTACAACCTGTGCATACTATGCACTTATACATGGGAAAGATATCATAGGTTAGGTAGGTATTGATTCTTTGGAGAGATCCAGCTCTGGAGCCATGGCTGCTCGAGTCATGCTCTCCACTAGCTTCAAGGGCATGATCCAAAGGCTCTGATACCAATTGATACCAAATTGATGGGTCCTCTTCCCATTTGGTTAGGAATTAGAGGAGAACAATCACACTTAGCCAAGAAAACTGAATAAATTGTAAAGAAACAAAGAACTAAATTAGGTAAGAACTAAGGTTTTTATTCAAACCATATGTACACACACACATACACACATATGGCATTGTGTATCAAGTTAGAGCAGTTCTTACCTTCCTCCAGAGAATTATACTGTATGTAACGATTTATAGGACGCATACTATCATTTTTGCAGAAGTATCTAGAAATGAATATGAATTACTATCTGCGTCATCGTTCGTGAATGTACAACCATCATCCTGATGACATGTGCGGTGTGCGGGATGAATTCATTGGGGGTGTACATCAGTTCCTGCAGTTCGCCAAGGCGTTCTCTCAGTACATGGACGGTACAAAAATTAAGTGTCCGTGTATGAGATGTCGCAACTTAAAATATCATCCAGAAGTGGAAGTCACATATCATTTGCACTCGAAGGGCTTTACGCCGAATTACTATCAGTGGACCGTGCATGGAGAACTTGTGTCTCTAGCATCGGAGTCGGAGCCTTATGTGGAGCCGTATATGGATGTCCACGACCACGCTGCTTACGACGACGGGTGGGTGAACATGGTTTTTGATGCGGCGGGGCCTAGTTTTAATCCGGACAATTATGATGCAGCTGAGGAGGCACCGAATGTCGATGCTGCAAAGTTTATGGAGTTGCTGGAGAATGCAAGGACTCCACTAGATCCTGGCTGTGAGGATCATTCACCGTTGGAGGTGGTTACAAGATTATTGAGCATCAAGTCCGATTTTAACATGTCGCAAGAATGCTATAATCGACTGATCGATTTGATTATAGAGATCTTGCCTGAGGGTAAAAAGTTGAATAAAGACTTCTATCGATATAAGAGGATGGTGAGATCGCTTTGGATGGGATACGAGAAAATTGATGCAAGTCACAACGGGTACATGTTGTACTACAAAGACGACAAGGATGAAGATGCGTGCAGATTCTGTGGTGCTGATCGCTACAAGGCCACTGGTAGAGGGAAGTCTGTCGGTGCAAGGAAGTCTACCGATTCGATGCACTACTTGTCTTTGACGTCGCGGTTGTAGCGGTTGTCTATGGTTAAGGAGACTACAGAAAACATGAGTTGGCACAGGCGAAAACAGATCGAAGGAGTATTGGATCATCCATCCGATGGAGAAGCATGTAAGCACTTTGATCGAGAGTATCCAGATTTTGCTTCGGATCCACGTAATATCAGATTGGGGCTCTCCTCTGACGGTTTTATCCCATTCGGACTTTCGGGCTCCCAGTATTCATGTTGGCCTGTGATCGTCACTCCGTACAATCTACCGTCTTTGATGTGCATGAAGACTCCATATATGTTCCTAACCGTTATTATCCCGGGTCCGAACAATCGGAAAAGGAACATCGATGTCTATTTATAGCCCTTGATAGATGAGTTGAATCAGCTGTGGGAAGTAGGTGCCAACACGTATGATATTTCTAGAAAGCAGAATTTTCAGATGAGGGCAGCACTTATGTGGACCATCAACGACTTTCTGGCCTATGGAATGTTATCGGGATGGAGCACTCATGGTCGTCTCTCATGTCCGTATTTTATGGACCGTACTAAGGCTTTTCGTTTGAAACACGAAGGCAAATCGTGCTTCTTCGATTGTCATCGACAATTTCTGCCAAAGGATCATCCGTACCGGAGGAACATGAATGCTTTTCGCGCGGGCGTTGTGGAGAAGTCCAATCCACCCCCAAGGTGGCCTGGATACACGATATGGGAAGAGGTAAAAGATTTACTGTAAACCCCCAGAGATTTAGCTATTTTAATTTAATATAATATTTAAAATTATTATTTTTAATATTAATTTGGATTAAGTAAACAAAAGTATCCCTTAAAAATATTTTCCATAACTTTAATTTTTAGGAGCACAACATTAGCCATTATCTCCAAACAAATTTTATATGCATGATCATGATCTATACTAGGTCTAAGACACACATGATACATGTATCCCACTCTATTGAACCTCTATGTGCTACCTACCCTCAATAGTCACAAATGACCAATTTCCTAGTGAATCGGACCAACCTAGTCAAACTAAACCGCAACGACCCGAACCTGACCCAACTAGAAGTAGTTGGACTTAACCTAGGTTGACTAAGCTAGGTTTGACCATCCATATTAAACATCATTTCAGTTTTGGACAGCCATGGGTTTACTAAATCATTAGGATGGAATGTGAAAGGAAAGGGGTTATAACTTGTGACCTTTCCTTACCCCTTTGGTAACTCCAAACCCTTCCCCTCCCCACTAGGCTGGCCATAACCCCCATCTCTTCACCTCCCCCATTAGAACCACCTGAAGAAAACTTCTTCCTAACTCTCTTCCTCACACTTTCTCTTCACAAACTATCTCCAAATTCCTTCTCTATCTCCCTTCACACCTCCATCCATCCAACCCTACCCAGGCTGAATCTTAATTCAGCAATACCCCCACCAATCCTGCCCTATCTCCCTCCACAGTAAGTATCTTTTTCTCAAATTTTGTATGCTTCTTCCTCTCCCTGTCCTTATCACTTTTTCTTCACAAACCTTCCATCAAAATTTATTCTAAGTTTTTCAAAAACAGCCCTTCATCAGAGGTGTCCAGGCTGAATCCGAATTCAGTGTATCCTCTTCTCAGGCCACTCCACCACCTCCATAGCCTCCAAACAACCACTACAGCACCCAAATGTCCTTCTCCTACCTCTACTTAATAAGTTTCATTTATAACTAAGCACCTAAATCATCCTACAACTCCCCCAAACACCCCTTACAAAACGAAGACACCCTGCTGAATCCGCCAGCAATAGCACCACTTAAACACCTTGTTGCCACCAATTTCAGCACTAAAACCCCTTCAACAACCACCCTATCTTCATACTCTACCTCTCTCCTAATCTCTCTAATCCACAAAGTACTTGGAGAAATATTTTGAAGCCCCAGACAGTAGCTACGAGTCGAAGTGTCCAAATCTGGACAGATTTGTGCAAGCAGTGCACAACCCTCTTTTGCCTTCCCATTTCACTTTGGTAAGAGCTCCAACTCCTCCTACTCAACCCTTTCTACATGTACTTCATATCCTTATTAAATTTCACTAACTTTGTATTCATATTTTTATGATATTATACCAAGAATATTTATTACTTCTCATGTCTAGACTTGAATATTATTTATGCACTTGTTGTCCTATTCACTTTGCCATGATCTAAAACCCAAGCAACCACTTTCAAAATATAATTTTTACTGTAATTGTCACTAAATATCAGAATATATAAATTTTATTTAGGATTTTATATATAAATAAATGCATGGTTGAGACATGATTAAATATTGTGCAACTAGTAGTGCATTTTGCCTAGGTTTTGTGATAGCTAGTTTTATTGTTTATAAACACTATGTTGGAATATAGAAGATGTCATGCTAAGGTTGTTCACTAGTTATAGTAGTGCTTGCACACATGTTTCATGACAAATACAAGAAAGAAATGAGGTATATGCCATGATCTTATTATAAATTCAGATTTGACTTGTCTATGTATACTTGATATTTTGTAGTAGAACGAGAGTTGTATATAGTTGGATGAATGGATATACTTGAGAAATATAGTATGTGATTGTTTGTGATGACCCTAACTTGACCTATTGTTAATGCTCATGTGCATATTTTAATAGACAAAACTAACCCTAAGTTGGTTAACATAGTTTGACACTTAGTGAATACCAAGGTTGATGATATGTTGTATATAGAAATCTAGTATGAGAACACCTAGTACCTATATGAACCTTCGTTATAACCATGTTTATGAGGCTTGATGATGTTATGTGACTAGTAGGCTTGGTGTTTACACACTTTCTTGGTCCTTGACTAGTGAACCTTAGCCAACCTACTTTGTTAGAACCCCAAATTATTTTAGACTCTAAATAATTGATGGCATTGTATAAGTGGTATCCTTGATTAAATTAGACTCTAATTGTCTAATGATTAATGACGTAGAGTAGTTATACTCTTGTGCATGCTTAGTGAACCATGTCATAGTAACTAATTTTATGATATTATATATTTAGGCTCTTGGGATCGCACGAGCGTGAATTCGAGAGCAGGTTCTTTGTATTATCAACTTGGAGTTCCAGGCAAGTGTATCTTGCCAACTTGCAGTTCTGTTATTTATTACTTTGACTTAATTATAAAATTGTTGTACATGCTTAAACCTAGGGCCGTGTGACTTACTTAGCGTCCGATTAGCAGTCGGGTGCCAACCCCGTACGCGGAGTTGGGTACGTCATCTAGAAATGGACATTTGTGACCCTTTACATTCTAGTACTTGTTTTCATCAAGTACATTATAACCCAGGACACTTGACACCATACATATGACAGAATCTTCCTGAGATATTCATGGTGATTCTGTGTAGGATATAGGATTGACATAGACATTATATTTATAGAGATTATATGACTGGTTGCATTAGATATGATCTCACGTGACATGGACATGAGACGTTATGGACATGAGACGTGTGGTTACATTGGGTGGGGAGAGACACACAGGCTACATACTGTTCTATATATATCTACTACTATTGTGAGGTTGTAGACTCTCGAGCAGAGCTAGACCCATTACTTGTTATTACTGCTACCGGCTCCCCGACACAGAGCTTGTAGCGGTCTCAGCCTGAGTACTAGTGATGCTCTCACTTGCATTTTACATAGATGGATACATAGTTACCCTATTTATTTTATTTACTCTTGCACTGCATTTATTTTGGCATGCTGTTTCTTGTACCTTGTTACGTCCCTCTGAGGACCTGGTCCCTTGCCAGTTTTGCAGCATAGACCGTTGTGGAGCCTGTTTGGAGTTGCTGATGTGTGTTGCTTTGTCTTACAGGAATTGGTGCCAGGTACTTATATCTTTCTTCCGGATTCATGGTTATTATTTATATTATTTATTCATCTGCTGATATAGCCTAGTTTTATAGATTCATATTCCTTTCTCGAGTCTATTCGAGCTTATGTGTTACTGGCGGCCGACTTTAGCACATATAGCTTATTCTTGTATATTCTGATCAATGTGGATTGAGATATAGATATTTATATTTACTTGATTATATAGATAGTGACCATTTTAATACAGCTTATACGTATTCGAGTCGGACCGGAGTCTGGTCGAATGCGTAGCTGGCATATTACGTATTCCTAGTCCTACTTATTTTGGGACTGGGGCGTGACATTTACAAGTACTATCGAAGAGCCTGCTAAGGGGTACAAGTGTGACGGATTTGGTCGCACCCATAACTGGACGAAGAGGAGTATATTTTGGGATATGCCATATTGGAGCACCAATCTGATCAGACATAACCTTGATGTCATGCATATCGAGAAGAATGTGTTTTATAACATATTTAATACTGTAATAGAGGTAAAGGAAAAGACGAAAGATAATACGAAGGCCAGGTTGGGCTTAGAAGAAATATGTAGACGTCCTGCGTTGTATTTGATAGAGGAGGGGAATAGAAAGTTAAAGCAACATAAGTCAGTTTTCTCACTAGAGAAAGAGGATAAAGGAAGACTTTGTAGGTGGATTCAGGGTCTAAAGTTTTCAGACGGGTACGTGTCGAACTTGAGAAGATGTGTCGACCTCAAGGAGAACAAATTGGCGAGTATGAAGAGCCACGATTGTCACGTATTCATGGAGAGGTTAATTTCGATTGTATTTCGGGAATTCTTACCGCAGGTCGTTTGGGATCCATTGGCAGAGCTC
Source organism: Iris macrosiphon (assembly GCA_036927795.1). Lineage (NCBI taxonomy): Eukaryota > Viridiplantae > Streptophyta > Magnoliopsida > Asparagales > Iridaceae > Iris > Iris macrosiphon. The sequence continues at coordinate 35,959,026 of JAYESA010000002.1, read as the reverse complement.
AGCATATTCTTCAGAGATCTTTGTTCTACTAAGTTGCTCGTCGATCGTCTAGAAAAGCAAGAGAAGGACATTGTCGTAACACTATGTAAGCTCGAGAAGGTGTTTCCTCCTGGATTCTTTGACTCTATGGAGCATTTGCCAATTCATCTTTTCTATGAGGCACGTGTTGGTGGTCCTGTCGGTTATCTGTGGATGTACCCCTTCGAGCGGCATCTGAATCACCTAAAGAGAAAGGTAAAAATAAGGCACGGGTTGAGGGCTCTATTTGTGAAGCTTATGTTCTCGAGGAGATTACAAACTTTTGCTCGACGTATTTCAAACCTCATGTTGCTACTAATAGAACGAAAGCTCCGAAAAACGACGACGGATATCATAAATCTAATGATGCAATACTCAAAGTATTCAATACGTCCGAAAAGCCTTCGAAGAAAATAAAGAAGAGATATTTGAATGACGATGAGCTAAGGGCTGCTCAGTTGTATATATTACTCAATTACGACGAGGATAAAGTGGAGAAGCTAGAGGGGTAAGTAATTAATGCGTCCACGTTTACATCATCTCAATATAATAGTATAAACTACTATTATGCTACTAATCAGCAGTTGCTTCATTATTTTTTAGCACATATAATGATGAGTTGAGGTCGGTTAGACCCTACATAACAGATGAAGAAGTAGAACAAGAAATGATATGCCATTTTTCTTTTTGGTTGAGCGCATATGTAAGGTGATTGGTAATTACTTTTTATTTCTGCACTTGCAAAATAAATAACTTACTATCGCTACTTTGGTATTTAGGTCGATCGTCTAATAACACCCGAGACTGAATCTATTAGAACTCTAGCCAAGGGACCAATGACTGTCGTTAAAATATGACCAAGTTTCTGTGTGAATGAGTTTAGGTTCAAGTCAACAAATGCTCCTATTAGAGACAGCTTTCTGGATCTTGATTCCACGAAAAATAGTTATTTGTGTATCAAATCTTCGAACTACAAAGACGTCGATCCAGGTAATAATTTTTTTGGCATCTTACGAGAGATTGTGGAGTTGACATATAATTATGGCACAGAACCTGCTAATATCGTGCTATTTAAGTGTGAATGGTTCGATCAGATTCAAGATTAAGGTTAGAAAATTGACAAGCATGGCCTTGTGGATATAAACTACAAGCGTAGATATCAATGCTACGAACCGTTTGTCCTATCAAGTCAGGCTCAGCTCGTGTACTTCACAACTTATCCTAAACGGGAGACAGCGAGGTCGGATTGGTGGACAGTATGCAAGACTAAAGCTAGAAATACCTTTGAAATTGACAAAATAGCTTATCAGGAGGACGAGCTACCTCTTGTAAAAATATTGTAGATGTGGACTCAACGAAAGTTACTCATTACACGAGTAATAATATAAAAGATGTAGAATTATCCGAAGAGGAAGACAAAGACGAAGACAAAGTAGATAAAAGTGAAGACGAGGATGAGGAAGAGGAGGACGAGAAAGGCAAACAAGATGAATTTTCTGAAGATGATTGAAAATAAAATATTTTGCCTGTAGAATGTAACTATATTTTGACTGTAGAATGTACTAATTTGATAAATATATGTATTATATTTTGACTGTAGAATGTACTATCCATTTAGACTTGTGACACCACTAGTTATTTACTGTACAATTTTATGAATGCTGTAAGATATGTATAACATTTTGACTGTAGAATGTACTATATATTTGTGTATTTCTTTATTCATCATATGTTGTTATCAGGTATGACAAGACGACGCGGAGGGTTCGGCAGGTCCCGAGGTAGATAGAGTGCTCCTCCGGTACTGCCTGCTGTTGGTTTCCGATCGTCGTCGCCCAGTAATCTAGTATATCGATCAGTCATATCTCCGACTACGACAATGTTACGTGGCATCACTCCTGGGACGAGTAGTTCCAGGCGTGATAGTACTCCCTCGTCCAGCGTTCCTCCTGCTGACGAAACCATGAAGACAGATGAGCATGTAGAGGAGGTCGTGCCGACGTTGTCCCAGCATCAGCAAGATCCTCCATGCGCACCCCTGGAGGAGACGAGGACAGAGATTTGGACAAACGGTACAAAGTAAGTCAATTAAATAGTTTAACATCATATATATCATGTATTTCTTTATTCATCATATATTGACTTTTTTGATCAAAATAATTATCTCTGTATATATATCGTCCATCGTCGGTTCAGAGATGCCTTGGCCTATTTCTGAGGAACAACTATGGTGGCCCTTGGATCAACTACTCTGAAGCTCCGGAGGAGAGGAAGGCGTTATGGTTTGCGCACTTTAAGGTAAAAGTATATTATATAAATCCTCTAATTTATGCATATTATATAACTTATCCGTGATGCTCACTTACTAAATTATTTATTGTAGCAAATGTATTTCTATCCTCCGTACTGGGCCGAGTTAATCGAGTGGATATTTTCTGCCGTTGTCGCCAAGCTTATCCGTGATGCTCTGGATGACCAGAAGGCTCGTGATCGTGCTGGAAAACCGATCCAAGGTTGGATCATGCCTGAGCAGTGGACTGCGATGAGGGCTAGATTTGACGATCCGAGCTACAAGAAAAGGTCTGAGAAGGCCAAGGCGGCTAGGCGGAATGCTGCAAAGTGGTGTGGTGGCTCGATTCCGATGACAAATTTTTTTTATCGTTTGGTATATTTTTTATTTAAGATATATTATTTTAATATAAGTACGATAAAATGGTAGTAGAAAAAATATTTAATTTTAGTACTAAATAATATATTTTTAACAGGTACAAAGGGGAGAGGATGCAAACATGGTGAGCGTCTTCTTGGCCATCCATCGAAAGGACGGAATTCTCATTGATAAGAGGACCTCGCAGACCTATGTAAGTATTACTTTACTTTGTGTTAATTTTAATATAACTTAGGCAATTATCGAGTATCCAAACTTTTCTAGGCCGAGTATCTTAGGCTGCGTGAGCGGGCGGCTGCTAGTGCACCTACAACTGAAGAGGCTGGTACTTCCTCGCAGCCCGCTCCAACTCCGTCGGCGGACGACCTGTGGGTGACCGCCGCTGGTGGTCTCCAGAGGGGTACGTACTATGGTACGGGATTCTATGGCACCCTGGTTGCGATGCAGTCATCTAGAGTCTCCCCGACAAGTGCGTATTTCCCACAGCCCTCGCAGTCGTCAGCCAGAGTCCAGGAGGCCATTAACCGTCAGATTGCGTCTCTTCGTGACGAGTTGCTGCGAAGGATGAAGGAGCATCCCCAGTCCCAGCCGCAGGCGGACGATCCGACGCTCATCGCACGATTCGATATGCTCGACCGCAGCATCACGAAGCTCCGAAATTTGACAAATGATCTTAGAGCCTCGATAAAATGCAGCGTGACAGAGATGCAGGCATCACAGCTATCCATGGGCGAGAGGCTAACGATGATGCAGATTTCAATAGTTCATAGCAGTACGAGGCTGTTATCTACCATGGATTCTTACAACCAGCGACTCACAGAGTTGGAACAGATACGTCCTCCTGGTGCGCCTATATCGACACATACTCCACCGACGTCACTGCCTTCTCCATCGACATCGGTGTCGATTTTACGGGAGCAGTATGATCTGTTCTTATCCTTCATGCGCACCGGTGGTCATCCTCCTGCATATCCGCAGTAGTATAAATATTTGCATGGATATTTGTTGGATATTTGTATTCTTTGTATTATTTAGGATGAGACTCAGTTTTATGGATATATATTTGATGTATTCTTTACGACAATATTTGCTGGATGTTTTATTTTCTTCAAATTTTATTATATTATTCATATTAAATATATATTAATTTATCGGTGTTGAGTGTTCAACCCAAGGGGATCGGCGAACCCAGGAAATTCAACGGAGGGTTGCTCCGGATCTATTTGTATAGATTGTGAATTAATATACTGCAAGAATAATAGTTTGGAAATAATTCAGTATCCATTTTTTTATTTTTTTACTGTACAATTAGCAACATTTTTAGCGACGTTTAGCGACGTTACTAAACGTCGCTAAATACGTCGCTAAGTTGCGACGTTACTACATGTCGCTAATGACATCGCTAAAAATATCGCTGTACGTCGCAACTTGCTGACATGACAGTTTTGCCAGGTCATTAAAGACGTCTCTGTAATATCGCTACATAGATAGCTAATTAGCGACGTTAAGCAACAAATGAGCACGTCGCTAATTAGCGACGTTGAATTGCTAAACGTCGCTAATCTAGCGACACATCTACGTCGCTAAAAAATGTCGATATTAGACGTTTTTCCGTTCAACGACGTCGTTAAAGGCGACTTCTGTATAACGTCGCTAATTACGTCGCTAAACGTAATTAGCGACGTTTATTGGTCATTTAGCGACGTTTTTTATGTCGCTAATTTGACTTTTTCTGGTAGTGCTGATAATCTGTCTCACATACATCTCTGCCAGCTTCTCCGTAGACAAACCCATCTTGAAAGGCAAAAAGTGGGTTGACTTGGTCAACCTGTCAACGATGACCCAAATCGCATCTTTTTCTCCTGGAGATCGTGGAAGTCCGGACACAAAATCCATAGTAATGTGCTCCCACTTCCACTCTGGTATGGGTAATGGCTGAAGTAAATCGCCTGGCCTCTGTCTCTCAGCTTTCACCTGCTGGCACACTATGCATCTGGATATAAACTATGCCACTTCCCTCTTCATGCCATACCACTACACACTCTCTCGTATATCCCGATACATCTTGTTGGCACCTGGATATATGGAATACTGAGAGCGATGTGCTTCCTGTAATACCTTCTCACGCAGCTCCCCACTAGGCAAACATAATCTAACACCATGCCGCAAAGAACCCTCCTCAGCAATAATGAAATCATCCTCCAATCCTGCTCTCACCTGAGCTCTGATGCTCCTCAAAGATACATTCTCATACTAGGCTGCCTTGATCCTGTCTATCAACTCTGAGTGTATCTGCAACCCCCACATCTGCATAGCAAAACCAGGAACTATCACCTCAATGCCCAAGCATTCCAAGTCCTTCAACAAATATCGATCTTGTGTTAAAAACATAGCTACCGAATACCTGCTCAAGGCATCGGCAACTACATTAGCTTTCCTAGGATGATACTGCAAAGATATGTCAAAATCCTTTATCAGTTCCAACCACAAATGCTGTCTCATATTCAACTCCGTCTGCGTGAAAATGTACTTCAAGCTTTTGTGGTCTGTGAAGATCTCCACACGCTCTCCGTACAAATAGTATTTCCACAACTTCAGGGCAAAGATGACTGCTGCCAACTCCAAATCGTAGGTATGATAGTTCTTCTCATGAGGACGCAACTACCTGGATGCATAGGCAATCACTTTTCCATTCTGCTGAAGAACACAACCTAGACCTTTCCCCAATGCATCACTATAAATAGTAAAATCTCAAGACCCTGATGGCAACGTCAAAATAGGAGCAGACGTCACCTTTTCTTTAATTCCTCAAAAGCAACCTGGCAATTCTCTGTCCAAACAAACTCTACATCTTTCCTGGTGAGTCTGGTCATCGGCTCGACAATCCTTGAAAAATCTTGCACAAACTTCCTGTATTAGCCTACTAATCCCAAGAAACTCCTGATCTCTACTACTGAACTCGGGGTCTTCCAAGACTCCCCTACTGCGATCTTCTTCAGATCCACTAAAATTCCATCACCAGTAACAACATGTCCCAAGAACTCCACCTTGTCCAGGAAGAACTCACACTTGGACAGCTTCCCATACAGCTTCTCCTTCCTCAGCAAATCCAACACAATCCACAAATGCTCCTCATGCTCCTCCGGTGTCTTCGAGTATATGAGTATGTCATCGATGAACACCACCACGAACTTGTTAAGGTACTGATGGAACACCTTGTTCATCTAATTCAAAAATACTGCCGGGACATTAGTCAACCCAAATGACATCACCATAAACTCATACTGACCATATCGAGTTCTAAAAGCAGTCTTCGGTATGTCCTCCTGCTTTACTTTTACCTGGTGGTAGCCTGATCTTAAGTCTATCTTAGAAAATACCTTGGCACCACTCAACTGATCGAACAAGTCATCAATCCATGGTAAAGGATATTTATTCTTGATAGTGAGATTATTCAATGCCCTGTAATTAATGCACATGCGCACCGATCCATCCTTTTTTGGTACAAACAATACCGGGGCTTCCCATGATGAAGAACTCGATCTGATAAACCCCTTATCCTGTAACCTCCGTATCCTGAAATTTGTGCTTAAATATTATTTTTAGGTTAATTTGGGGCTATGGAATTTTTCCATAATTTTTTTTGTTAATTAAAAAAACTAGTAATCCTAATTTTCTAGGACTTTCAATAATTTATTTTAGGGACAAATATATTTAAAAATATCCCAAACCTTTATTTTAGGTTCTAAATAATAAAATATATTTTCTAGAATTTTTTGGGAATTTTTTGATTATTTTTAGCATTTATTTTGAGTTAATTATAAAAAAATTGAATTAAAAACTATTTTCTGAAAAAGAAAACCCAAAAAGAAATTATTTCTGCCCAGTCAGCAAACAGGGGGCCACCTGTCAGCCTCCAGCAGCCAACAGTGCGGGGCCCGCCTGTCAGCGACCGCGGGTGAAGCCGAGCAGCGTCCAAGTCCGAGTCGGACTCAGCTGAGCCGAGCCGCGTGGATCTACGACCGCTGGATCTGGACGGGGAGCCACGAATGGCTGCCACGTGGCAAGCTCCTGAGCCGCGGCTGCTCTTTCTCTCTCCTCTCTCTATATATATTAGTTTAGTTATTTTCTAGGGTTTTTCTTCAGCCGATTTTTGGAGAATTGCCATCTAGGGTTCCTTCATCTTCCAGAAGCCATTGCGCATAGCTCCGGACTCCAAACGAGGCCTAGTTTTTTGTGTTAGAAAGATATTGAGGTTAGCTTTCTGATTATATAATTTTTTTATGAAATTATGATTATTAAATTCTGGAAAATTCGTAGAACACAGCATATCCGAAAATAGATGTGTTTCAATGTTTTCGTGATTCTGGGAGAACCAGGAATCAGAATCATGAACCGTTTAAAGTTTCGGAAAGCTAATATCGAGATCATTGATATATGTTTTTCTCAGAATTTATTTTCGAGTATTTTTATATTGTTAATTCTGTAGAACTTCTAGGGTAAAATTTAACCATCGGTGCACGATACGAAACTTGTATGTGCCATAATTCCCAAACGAATTTGAATTCGGACGATCCGTAAATTCCAGCATGTTTTTGACGATGAAATCTATAGGAAATCATGCATGAAAGTTGAGTTTGTGTCGGTTGACTTTTTGGTCAACAGATCGCCTCGATTTGCGTGCCATGAGTCTCGAGTCGATAAAATTCGGTTCTTTTGGACAAAATTTAGGAATTAACATAAAAATCAGAATAATAAGATTAAAATAGAATTTTAGAGTAATTATTGCAGAATTAAATAAATTAAAATAAATTATCTTTTGACATGGTAATTGTAATACATAGGCTATTTGGACTGTGACTTGGACTCTGATTCATACCAGCAGCAGGACCCCAGGCTCGTACATTCTCTGACAGTTTCCATTATGTTGATTATCTCTATAATTCTTGTTGTATAGCGTACATGACCCTAACACTGTTCTTTACACGAGTTGGCATCATTGAGACCTGTCACGAGGAGTCGTGATTGGAATCCATCGTGCTAGCTGGGGAAATAGGGAAATATTAGTAGCGTATGTGATCATACCCAACCTTACATGCATCATAGCTCATCCATATCTCACGTCGGTGCAGCCTGACCATTACATGCCTCATAGCCTGTTACATGTGATTAGCCTGACTATTGCTCGCATCATAGCTATCCGGATGGTTAGCCTGACCCTACATGAATCATAGCTAATCATATGTAACAAGCCTGATCAGTCCCAAGCCGATCACATGATATACTAATATTTCACACACTTGGTTAGAGGATCATTGACATGCATCTCTAGTATATTGATCTAGCATCTCGACATGTTCTAGTTGTTGTTCTTGTACACATTTATATACCAGTTCATTGTTCTTGCGTATACTTGGATTTCTATTTCATTGCTAGTTGTACATTGATGATGACATGCTGCAGTATTCTATTTATTCCAGTATTTCTATTTTCAGTATATCCATGCTCGTAAGTATTTCTTATTGCCAGTATTCCTATCTGTCTTGTATTTCTTTACACTGTGCTATAGATTTTGTCAATATGCATGGAACTGCTGTTAGAGGTGTATTTCGTTCCAATCCTGACTGGATATTTTTTCCAGACTATGACCTAGAGGACTTGTTTTCCAGTATACTTGGAGATTGGATGTTATTGTTTGCAGGTATGGTTATTTTATCGTTTAGACTTGTCTTGTATTTCATTGCTTGCTTCGATATCTCATCGTGCCTTAGCTTATGTGATTGAGTATATTCCATATTATATTGTGATATCTGTGTCTCCTTATGGAGTTGGATATTCATGTGAGATTGATTAGATAGTTACATGACCTAGACATCGTTCTACCGCCGATGCTGCGGCGTAGGCTGGACGTACCCACGCTCTCGTACCCCAAAATCCGGGTGCGGGTCGTGACACGTTTTTAGTGGTGGCCCATGCAGGTCAGACTTCGTAAGTTGTGTGATGTCGTGATAGTGCGACATCTTAGTTGTACTACTGCGTGCCTGCTATAGAATATAGGATATAGGATACTAGGATGAGAGATGATACTCAATCACAAAAATTCTTGAGAGATTCCTGGGACGACCCCTTGAGAATCTTATTATAATTTACAATTTAAATCTTTTTCCTTATTTTCGTCCGCTCTCGCTTGTTGTTATTGAACTTGATCCTTGTTGATCAGTTATTAAATTAAAAATCTTGGTATCATTGTTGAGTTTGATTCTTGTTGACCAGTTGTTAAATTTAAATTCTTGGTATCATTGTTGAGTTAATTTCTTATCGAGATGAAATTTTACGGGCTAAAATTTACGGTATTATCTGATGACATATATTGATGAGGACAGTGAGAAAGGTAAAACGTCTACTTTGGTTATGGAACCTAGAGTTTATCGCAGCCATATTAGCTGTCGTAACGAGAACGTAGGAACCTGACTTGGATGTACACACTGTAGTTATGAAACTTAGAGTCTCTCACAGCCATACCGGTTGGCGTGGCAAAGATTCTAGATGACATGATTATAGAGTTGCATACCTTAGTTACGGAACCTGTCGTTTATCGCATCTATGCTTACTGGCATGGCGAGGATTCTGCGTGTCATGATTTCTGACAGACGTGTATGATTATCAGGTTGTATCTTAAATTGGTTCTTAAAGTCTCATCTCAACACTTATCTATTTTGTTATTACAGGACTTGGTTCCATCGCTTCTTTTTCTTACTAGCAGTAAAGATAACTTAGTCCTTAACCCAGTTCTTTTGAGCCTTATTTCTTTAAGGATCCTTGTTAGTGTGATAATTAGTGACTTGCAATTTTGTTTGTGTCTTGTATTAGTGTTGACTGGGTGTGACTTGTGAGTTTGTAAGTGTTTCTTGGTTGGACATGAGAGCAGTAGGCATTAATCTAGAGATACCCATAGCATAGTACCTTGTAGCAATAGTTCTATGATAGGTGTTATTATAATTAGTATTGGTATTATAGAAAGAGGAGTAAGAGTATCAGTAATGGTTTCAAGAGTTAGTATCAGAGTCAGCATACTCGTCCTAGATAGTCATAAATTTATGTAATTGGGTGATCTATGTAAACAATTAAGTATCAAGGAATTGTGTTAAAGATTAATGGAGCATGATGTTCAATTTGATGATTGATTACTTGGGTGTATCAAGAGTAAAGAAATGTATATGCATAAAGGGTTTTAATGAGATGCCATGAGTAGAGAAATATCAAGATTGGTAATGAAAGTTATGAAATGTATCACAGATTAGTTTAACAGGCTGTAAAAGGTTTAAGAGATATGCTTATACATCAATCGAGATATGGAACCATATGCCTGCCATTGAGAGTGAAGTGAAACACGTGTATTATATAAGTTATAACTAGTGCGAATTATCGTGAGTTCTAATAAGTGATGAGATAATCTAAATGATGAAGCTAGTACTACCATACCAAGAGTACTAATATTTTTATATCGAGGATTAGTTGAGCAAGGTGCTAATGACAGTAACTACTTTGTGTGATGATAATTAGATTGGTGTATCAGTTAATATAGATAGAAAATCATTGGAGAAAATATGTGTGATGATAACTTTAAATTATTGGGAGTAATAGTGCAAGTAATCCGGGTAGTTCAAATTTTAGTACACAGTTAAGGTTGTAGATAATTGGTTTATTGGTGTGCACCTTGAGTATTAGAGGCTGTGAGTATTTATATGTATACTTGTGGATTTAAATTTATAATTTGAAGAGTGGAAGTGAATTGCAATTTTTAAGAAATTTAAGGAGTTGAGATTTTATGTTATTAAAATGTTTGAGGATTCAAAATTTGATTCAATAAACATAGTCAAGCTATAAGGATTTTGGAGGTAATTAAAAATTTTATTTTGATATTTGAGCATTTGACTTTTGAGGAAGGTATATGTATTTTATTTTAAATTGTTCAAGAAGTTAAATTTTGATAATTTTATTTTGAGAATAAAATTTTATGGTGGGTAAGAAATGTATAATAGTATATGAGTGAATGAAGTGCATATGTAAGGATCTATTGGCTTGCGATGGCACTGCAAACAGACTTGGGTGCCCATCTAGAGTTGTATTAGAGAGAGCAGTACTTAGTGTATTGTGTTGCACTTGGCGTACACTTGAGTGATAAGAACAACTTGTATAAACAATTGTAGTAGGTAAGAGAGCTAGCAGTGGATGTGCTTGTAGTAGAAACAGTAGTACCAAGGGATAGAGGTATCAAACTTTGGATGCATTATTAAACTATGGTTGTGTTAGAGATCCTTGGTATCATATTTTAGTATCAATAGACAAATGTGTGTAATGTGGATGTATCCATGGATATCTTGTGGACTAGAGATTAGTTGATATGGGTAACAGTATATAGGGACAGAAATTTGTGAATAAATATGCCAGAGTTAAGTGTACGATAGAAGTTGAAGATGTCCAAGTAATGGGTTAGAAGGCTATGTTCTATTCTTTCCTTCTGTTCATTTTTTGTCTGTTTGATTGATTAATTGATTTCTTAGTATCGTAGTTTGTATCAATAATTCTCTTGCTAGAATGTAGCTGGTAGTACACCCCGACAGATACTGCAATACCATGACAAAAGTGACCATAACCATGTATGTTTTCTCTAGATTGTATATTGCATGACGGTAGGTAGGATTTTCTTAGACCTTGATTGTTGGGGGTTTGACCGTGGTGAAGAATTAATGAAGAGGTTATGAATTGACAAAGAGAGACAATGTATTTTAAATTTTGAGGATAAATATTTATTTAAATGAAGAGAGTTGAGAATTTAAAATGACAGAATTGACGATTTGTTAAAATCATAAATTTTTATGGAGATTGTGGTATGATTGAATGTCACTAACATTTGAGGAAATTAAGAAGATTATCATTGTATTTATTTGACTGCAAGATATAGATTTATTTTGAATATTGTAATTGAAGATTTTGCGAGTATTATATTATTTGAGCATTGTGTGGAAAAAGAATCAAGGAGTAAGATCATTAATGGATTAGTGTTTGAATTCAAATTTTGGGATAAGATTTTTTAAAATTTATAAATATGCATTTACTGGATTTCAATTAAAGGATTGGATAGTAAATTTTGTATTTAGTGATTTACTCAAAATTTGAGGAGTAAGATGATTAATGGGTTAGTATTTGAATACAAACTTTTTGGACGAGATTTTTAAATTTTATAAATATACATTGAGTGGATTTAAAATTAGAGGATTGAATATTAAGTTTTGTATTTAGTGATTAGCATAAATTTTTGAGGAGATTTTGATAAGAATGAAATTTGATTTTTTTTAATTTTAAAGGTTTGCGGGAATATGATACTTCTAGAATTTTGAAAAGTTGTGAAAAAACAATATGGATTAGTTCATGATTGTATGATTTGATGAATTTAATTTTGATGGTCAAAAAAAAAAATTAAAAAAATTGAGGATTTTAAATTTTGAGGACGAAATTTTTTAAGGTGGGTAGACTTGTAACCTCCGTATCCTGAAATTCGTGCTTAAATATTATTTTTAGGTTAATTTGGGGCTATGGAATTTTTCCATAATTTTTTTTGTTAATTAAAAAAACTAGTAATCCTAATTTTCTAGGACTTTCAAGAATTTATTTTAGGGACAAATATATTTAAAAATATCCCAAACCTTTATTTTAGGTTCTAAATAATAAAAATATTTTCTAGAATTTTTTGGGAATTTTCTGATTATTTTTAGCATTTATTTTGAGTTAATTATAAAAAAACTGAATTAAAAACTATTTTCTGAAAAAGAAAACCAAAAAGAAATTATTTCTGCCCAGTCAGCAATCAGGGGGCCCACCTGTCAGCCTCCAGCAGCCAACAGTGCAGGTCCCGCCTGTCAGCGACCGCGGGTGAAGCCGAGCCGAGCCGAGCCGAGCCGCGTCCAAGTCCGAGTCGGACTCAGCTGAGCCGAGCCGCGTGGATCTACGACCGCTGGATCTGGGCGGGGAGCCACGGATGGCTGCCACGGCAAGCTCCTGAGCCGCGGCTGCTCTTTCTCTCTCCTATATATATATATATATTAGTTTAGTTATTTTCTAAGGTTTTTCTTCAGCCGATTTTTGGAGAATTGCCATCTAGGGTTCCTTCATCTTCCAGAAGCCATTGCGCATAGCTCCGAACTCCAAATGAGGCCTAGTTTTTTGTGTTAGAACGATATTGAGGTTAGATTTCAGATTATATAATTTTTTATGAAATTATGATTATTAAATTCTGGAAAATTCGTAGAACACAGCATATCCGAAAATAGATGTGTTTCAATGTTTTCGTGATTCTGGGAGAACCAGGAATCAGAATCATGAACCGTTTAAAGTTTCGGAAAGCTAATGTCGAGATTATTGACATATTTTTTTCCCAGAATTTATTTCGAAGTATTTTTATATTGTTAATTCTATAGAACTTCTGGGGTAAAATTTAACCATCGGTGCACGATACGAAACTTGTATGTGCCATAATTCCCAAACGAATTTGAATTCGGAAGATCCGTAAATTCCAGCATGTTTTTGATGCTGAAATCTACAGGAAATCATGCATGAAAGTCGAGTTTGTGTCGGTTGACTTTTTGGTCAATAGATCGCCTCGATTTGCGTACCATGAGTCTCGAGTCGATAAAATTTGGTTCTTTTGGACAAAATTTAGGAATTAACATAAAAATCAGAATAATAAGATTAAAATAGAATTTTAGAGTAATTATTGCAGAATTAAATAAATTAAAATAAATTATCTTTTGACATGGTAATTGGAATATATAGGCTATTTGGACTGTGCTCTGCAGTACAGATAATGCCTTCTCCCTGCTCTGCAGCTCCTCTAGCAAACTCGAACTCTGGCTCTCCTGGCGGACCAAACAAAACTCTATCTCCTCTATAATCTATACTAGCATGGTGCCTACTCAACCAATCCATCCCGAGTACAATATCGTAGCTTGGAAGTGGCATTACAAGTAGACACGCACTCAGCTCTCAGCCTCCCAGAGTAACTCTCCAATCCTTGCAAATATCATTAACCAGGATAATGCCTCCCCCGGTCATGATCTTGCAAGTCCTAAGCAAAGACTCAACTACCAAACCATGCTTAAGAGCAAAAGAAACAAATACAAAACTATGAAAGTACCACTATCAAACAAAGCTAAAGATGGAATAGAATCAAGAAGAACGAACCTGGATGACATCTCCGGTGGGCTCGACCTCCTCGACCGTCGTAGCAAACGCTCGTCCCTGACGTGCACCTCCCTGATGTTGGTGTTGGGCATAACGCTGCTGCTGGGTTAGAAACGGCGGTCTCCTCGGCTGTACTGCAGGTGGTCTCGCCTGTGTCCTTGGAGCTGGAGATGCTTCCTGAACTGCACGACGAGGATTGGAAGGACACTCTCTCAGTTGATGTCCTTCAGTACCATAATACAAACAAACTCCCAGCCTCTTTCTGTAAACTTTCCAGATATGGTCGGCTTCTTACAGAAGTAACAGAAAGCTTGTTGTAACTGTCTCTGCTGTGGCAGTGCCTGGTGAAATGGTGCCCTAGCTGGAGTCTGGTGCTGCTGCGACTGCTGAAAAGGCCTGGACTGGAAATGAGGACGCTTGGCAGTCATTGTGCTGCTGTTTTCCTCCAGAAAAGAATTGCGATCTCTCTTGGGCTTCAAACCCAACTCCCTCTAAACCTTGCGTGCCTCCGCAAGTATCTCCGAGTAGATCTCATAAAAAGACGTAATGAGGATCTTCACTTCCTAGTTTAGACCCTCGCAAAAATGAATAGCTCGAACCTCCGGCTCTCTCACTAAATATTCCGCAAATTGGCTCAGCCTACCGAACTCTATGGCATATTCCTCCACAGTTATGCTCCCCTGAATGAGGCTCTCAAACTGCCTCCCCAAGTCTAACCTGTCTGCCCGAGCAATAAATTTTTTCTTGAAGAGGTCCTTGAATACCTCCCAAGACTATCCTGCGTTAGCAAGAATTGGCTCTTCTGAACCAAGTATGGGCGACGTTAACTGAAGTCCTACCGCTTTAACCTTCAGATCCTCAAAAAGTCGGGACACCCTCATGAGACACTCAATGTCCTCGAGCCAATCATCACTGTAGACGATGCCCTCCGTCCCCTTGAAGACCCTAGGTTCCAGCTTCTTGAAGTCCTGAATATTGCCTGGCCGAAGCTGAGCAACCTGAGGAGCAACCTGCTGCTGGACCAAAACTCTCACTACTACGGCACGAGCAAGATGATGAGCACTCTCGATGCCTTGTCGCAAGACGTCGGTCTATCTCTGGTGTGCCTCAGACTGAGCCCTCTGCGCCTCCAACATCTTGCAAAACATTGTAAATATCTGTGTCGCATCTGCTGGCATGGAAGGTGGAGGTGAAAGTCCCTCAGATACAGCCGGAACAGTCCTCTAAGTAGGAGGTGGACCCCCGAACACAGCTGACACTCCAATCACCGAAGAAGTGACTGGTACAGGCTCTCGGGAAGTCGTAGACCTCTCAGAAGCTGCTCTCCCCTGCTGTGATCTAGTCTTAGGCGGCATCCTAAGACAAAGTGAAAGAAAAGAATCAATATAGCACATGATATAAGACACTCAAAGAAATGACAGTTAAAGATCAAATATCAATATCAAGGAAGATAGTTGAACTGAATCAAAAGAGTTTTTTCTAAATATGATTGAGTATTCTCAGCCTATAGCCTATATCCTGAAACAGGCTCGTAATAGCACTAAATTCGGAGCACCACTATGAATCACACTAATTACGACCTCGAAGGACCTGTATAGGCCACCACTAAAAACGTGTCACGACCCGCACCCGGTGTAGGGATGCAAGTCGGGAACAACGTCCAGCCTATGCCGCAGCATCGACGGTAGAACGCTGTTTGGATAATCTATCTAATCAATATAATATGCCACCAATAATATAAATATACACAATCATAGATCTAAGATGGAAATACGTACGAATATGATAAAAGAATAGAATAGTCACGAATACAACTCATGAGATAATAATAACATTAAATGAGTCCGAGAAATACTAAAATAATAAGCTGGAGATAAATCCAGTACAAAAGAAACTAAACATCTAAGCTATGAGTCCCGGGTCGTCTGTCTCAGTCGGGATGAGACCCTCCTGAGCCAGTGTCTCTGGCTCTAAGCCCACAATATCCTGAGGCCCGTAATGAGTGGGGTACCACTCCTCAATGTCATCTGGGAAAAATATATCCAGTCAGGAAATGAGCAGAGTACATCTCTAACAATAGTTCTAATCAATGATATAAACTATGTAACAGTAAATATATGTGAATATACAAGATGCAACAATAGAAACAAAATATATACAATAAAAAAAATACTGGAAATAAATATAAGAATGAACAATATGGCAATGAACAATAATACTAATGACTAAGTGAGTGAGTACTAGCTTTAACATGTGATCGTCTTGGGAACTTGCACAAAGATAAGGGCCTGGCTAGTCATATGTGCGGTGTATGACCAACACTCACAAGGAATAAGACATGCACAAGGAGGGTATGATCACATATCTACACTAAAATACTCTCCACCCCCGACTGGTATAGTAGATCCAGCCATGGTACGCTATGGCACAGGATTCTCTAGGAATGTAGCAAGTCTCCCCGAGAATCAGTATTTGTACATGTACAAGAAGAACAAGAAAACAAGGCTTACACAAGATACACCATATATACCAAGGAATAATATCTCATGACGAGATCCGGATATACCAATCCGTGTAACCATCGTGTCAAGAAATTAAGGATATCTACACTAGATACAATTAACATAGAGGATATCATAAATAAGAAACTATTAGAGAATGTACTCGCCTGAAGTCCGGTGAACAGTATCACAGATGTCTGGTACAGTGCCTCAAAGACCTAGATAGGGAATATTACATCAATACAAGGTTTCGGAATAAAAATAAGTTCAACTAGTCAACATCTAGGTCAAAGAGCCATTTCTAAGTCAAAACACTCAAACTAGGTCAACTCTAAGTCAAACCAGTCAAACTTGATCAAACTATCTATTTCTAGGTTGCATGAGTCTATCTCTATGATATTGGGTTCATACACTAAGAAACTAGGCCACACTAGCTACGCTAAGAACTATGAGACACACAAAATATCGTATCCTAGGATACACAAGTTTTAATATATGAAAATAGTAATTTATATATATACAAGTTAATACATAAAATACCTTAACTAATTAGTGCAAATAGGATACCTTGACCTTGCACCAATGCGTATCACTACCACATACCTATCTCGATACTTAAACCTAATACCTCGAGTATCGACCCATTACCTTGACATTACCTTGGTATCCCAAGGTAATTCAAAACCTCATTCATATAGCTATTATATAGATAACCCTCAATATACTAAACTATATGCCACTCATAGCTATTAATCTATTACTAACTACTAACATATATAATATACAATACATAGATACTAACTTAACATATAATACATACTAGTACATAGATACTATAGTTTAAGAATCTAACTATCCATACAATACTACATATCTATATATAGCCAAACTATATACTAATTATCTAACTATTAACTAATCAAGTATATGACTATCTATCTATTTAACTACACTAACAACTACTAACTCAAATTGAATTCAATGACTGAACTACCTAACTGAACCATCTAACCCAACTAAAACAATACCTTGCTGCCCGAAAACTGATACTGAGGGAGATGTCTTTGCTGCCATGCCTCTGAGCTGCAGCTGCTGCCTCTTCAGTGCAGTGATGCACTTGCTGCTGTTGCAGCTACATGCTGCATTGATGCACTACTGCAGGCAATTCCTTTTCGAGCTGCTGCTGTGCATTAAAGTGGCTAAACTGCTGCTGCAGTTGCTGTTGCTCGATTGTCTCTATGCACACACTGCCCGACCCCCTTTTCCACACATATACAACACACACAACCACAACTAGACACCTCTATATCTATACACTCTCATACACCATAATGCATATATAACTACTCATCCATATAGATATCTATATACATATACATATACATAGGTATATCTATATAACATACATACATACATAAGTACATATCAATATATCTATATATATACACATGCATATATATATACGTATATAACCATCAACATACATATACACAAGTACACTAAAAATATACATATAGATATCCATACACTAGTGTATATATATATATATATATATATACACACACACACACATATAAATGTATACAAAATTATCAATAGCTTATGAACAATGTAATATAAATCTAGAAATGTAATACAACAAACACATGGAGTGCATCGCACCCGTATCACACTAGATCTATGATACGCTTGCTATACGAGTCCACCACACAACCAAACATATCCCGAAGGACACAAGCAAGTCTAAATTACTATTTATGAACAATATGAAGAGTCCAACACACATCTACATGTCCGTGTCAAAATATGACATACACAAAGTCCCGTGTAGGAGAAAAAATCTCCAAAATAATACATATCACCAATTTATTGGGATATGCCCTATACGTATCCAATTATGGATACGACACTAGCCACAAACAAACAAACACATGTCAATTTAGTTTAATTGATCAATTGACAACCACAACATGTGTCAATCTCGGAATTCCCCCAAAATTGACACAAAATACACCATAACTTCCTCCATAGGCCTCCTATAAACCTAATTCTAATTTCTATGGGTACCCTCATCATATGGGATGATTTTTAATGATTAAAACACATATTTAGAACATAATTAAAGGAGAAAAACTAAATTATACCTATTGGGAGATGGATTTCCAATATAACCTCTAAATTTGATGAAATTAGCCTTTAACTTGTAGATCCTTGCTCCTCTTTGTAGATCCTTACTTTCTCCTTCTAGATCTTTGCTCTACTAGTCTCCAATAGTGATTTGGGAAAAATTAGGAAGAAATTTGGTAGAAAATTGATGTGGGAATGAAGTAATTTGGTTGAGAAAAATTCTAGATCTAGTTTTGAAATGAAAAGAGGAGAGAGAAATTCTCCCCCTCTCTTTTAATAGGCCGGCCACTTGACCCTCTCCCCAAATTTCTATATAAAGTCTAAAATACCCCTTGGGGCCTCTCTTGAAGAAATAATTAAGCAGGTAAGGCTCTAGTCTAATTAAACTAATCATCCTCCTAATGAATGGACTTCTAATTAGGCTCAATTCTAACTAATTATAAATGTTGGTCCCTGAATCTAATCTAAACTAGTTAGGTCCACTAATACATGTCTAAAATAATAAACTAACATCTAACAATAATTAAATAATACAATAAATAATTATTCAACATGCATAATATTTAATTAATTATAAAATTATCAAAATACTCTTTCCTAGAAAATATGGTAGTGACAGTGGTGGTGGCAGCAAGGTTGAGATTGAAGGTTGTAGGTTTTCGGGTTTAGATGGAGGGAGGCTCTGGTGTAGGGGATTTTAGGGCTGTATAGTGGTGTTCTAGGGGAGATGGGGATGTGTGGTTGCTGTGAGGGAGTAGAAGAAAGAGGGAGTGGAGTTTTGAAGAAAAGAATAGGGTTTAGAAATGCTAGGGTTGGCCAAGGGGGAAGAGGAGATGTGTTTAATGCAAGGAGTGATGTGAGGGTTGTTTGTGAGTTTAGGATTAGGTTTAGTCAATATTAAGTTGAGGGTTTAGTGTGTGAAGAGGTAAAAGAGGCTGATGGCTGCCTACCAAAGTGTTTGGATAAATATAGGGGTGTAGTTAAGTGTGAAGAGAGGGAATTATCACTACCATATTTCTAGATAATAATATTTTAGTCATTTAGTATAATTATTATTTAGTAATTAATATCTATTTATATTGTGTTATTTATTTAAGTTGTGCTTGTGCTATTTAATTATTTGTTAGTGAGCTAGCCTATGTTTATTGGACTTGTCACTAGTGGACCCATTAGTTAGTCATAACAACATTATATTGAGCATAAAATGAGACCAAGCCCATTAGACCATTTTCCTTAGTTAATTAAGAAGATTAGTTTAATTTGTATTAGTTTAGAGCCTTTTCAATATAGCCCTTCCTAATTATCCCTCATAACTAACTAGTGGGGATACTTTAGACATTTGTTGTTGCTTGAAGGAGAAGGAAGAGGGAGCCGGCCATTTAAGGTACTTCATTCTCTCTTCTCTTCATTAGTTTATTCCAATTAAATCCTCAATTGTGTTCTTCCCCAAATTAACTCATCGCTCCACAAATTTAACCCAATTCATAACCATTTTATCTCAATTTTATAATCAAAGAAGCATTAGAGCTTGGATTATAAGAAGCACATAAAGGAAGAGGATTTGACAAGGAGATCGTATCCTAATTGTGTCTATTGAGTATTTTATTAAAAATCTATCTTCCAATAGTAAATTCTGAATCTACCCCTTAATTTAGACTCTAATTCATGCATTTAACCATTAGAAATCATCCCTTGGCTTAGGGCTACCCATAGAATCAAGAATTAGGTCAATATGACTTGTATTGTGAAAGTTACGTGGTAATTTATGTCCAAATAGGAGAAATTACGAGATTGATACATCAATTGTGTGTCATGAGGCCAATTAGATCTAATTAGACTTAGATCAGGGTTGTGGAACTAGGTACGTATCCACAAATGGATACGAGTAGGCTGTATCATGGTATTTTATGATACGATGTAATACGAGGCTTATTTATGGGTGATTTGTGTTAATACCTTTCAAATTTTTTTTATAGCAAGTTCCTTTAGTTGTATTATAATGTTTATGATATGTACGTATGGATAATATGGAGAATTGGGGGTTTTGGTATTCCAATTGGGTATGTATCATAGAGTATCATAGGTAGCATACCAAGTATTTGGTCTAGTACTTCTATTATGAGTGTGTGTGCTATATATATATATATATATATATATATATATATATATATATATATATATGTTTGGTCAAGCATACATCTTAGTGTTGTGTGATGGTGTTGACTGTGAACGAGGGAAGGAGTGTATAGGTGTGAGAGTGTCTGATATTGTGAGGAAAGATTGAGGAAGTAGCAACAATGCACACTCGTGCACTGCATATGGGTAATAGTAGTATGCAACAGCTGCATATGGGCAATAGCAGTAGCAATAGCTAGGTGTTGCAGCAACATATAGCAGTATCCGCAGCAGTAGCTAGGTGATGCAGCAGCAATAGCAGTATGCAGCAGCTGCATATGGGAAATAGTAGTAGCAGCTAAGTGATGCAACAACAGATAGCAGTAGTACCGGCTAGGTGATGCAGTAACAGATAGCAGTAGCACCAGCTAGGTGCAGTAGCAATAGCAGCTAGGTGCAGTAGTAGCAACAAAAAAAAGGTGAGTAACAGCAGAAATAAGATGTGGTAGCAGCAGCAACAAAGTGTGATGTGCACTACATGATTATCTCGAGTGTAGTGGGCATGACTGGCTCAGGTCTGTACTTGGGGAAAACTCTATTTTGGTTTGAAGATGTGAAAGGGGGAGCCTAGGAATCAAGCAGTAGCAATAGGACCACACAAGAGAGTGAGGGGTTCAGTGGGGTGTAGGTGAGGATATGGATGTTATGAAGTGCATCCAGTTGAGAGGTGCATTCAGCTATGAAGTAGACAGTGAGGTATGTTTAACATGGGTATATATGGGTATAGATGTATCAGTTAATATTGATATTAAGTTAGTTTGTGGTAGTTAATTGGAGTGTTGGTAGTGAGGATAAAAGAGGAGTGAGATAGTGTGTTAGTATATGATTTGGTATCATGTAACTCATAGATACTTGAGATCAAGATAATAGGATACCAAGATGTTGCTATGATATTAATTATGGAAAGGTATCCATGATACCAAGTTATACTAGTTAGTATAGGTATTAGCTAAGGTATCACCTATACGCTAAGGTAATGACCTAGTATAACTATTATAAATTTGTGTTAGCTAGTTAGTAGCTCATAGGAGTCTAATACTTTAGTGTAGACCTAGAGTTGGCCAAGTTTGACTCAAAAGTCAACCTTGACATAGTTTAGCTAGAGTGACCTAGAAATAGACCTAAAAAATCATCTTTAGTGCATTTTGCCTCATTTTGCACTTTATTACACCAAGTAACACGATGTACATATTTAGGTGTGTGTGACACCAACTCGGATACTGATATATACCATTTGCTTAGGACTACATGCGTGTACATTCTTTGATAGTTTTCTTATTTGATAGCCTCTATGTTTCATGTATTTAGTATTAAGATATCTATTTCCTGACACGATGGTTACACTGATTGGTATACGCGGATCTTGGTCATGATATGTTATTATCGTGGTTACTCAGTGATCGTCGTGTCGTGCTTCGTGATTACTCAGTGATTACCGTGATATTTTAGTGATTATATAGACCTTGATCATAGTGCATGATATTATAGACCATGCAGTATGATATACGTGTTATAATGTATCATGATTTGGATCCGTGTACTAGTCGAGGTTAGAGAAGTATTAGTAGATATACGATCATATCTTATAGCCTGTGATTTATTATAGCCTGTGATAGTTAGCAGATCATGTCATTCATGCGTAATCACGCTAGCTTACCTTTTATATATAGCCCGTGTTAGGCCCAAGCCGATCACATTATTTTACTAATATTTTAAGGCACATTTATATATATTGTTTTCTCTTTTTTAGTTTATTACATTATTGTTCCTAACCATATTATTCTCAGTTCTTTATTTATTATGATAATCTTTCTCGTGATATATGCTAGTTCAGTTACTCCCATCATTTATGTTCATTGCTATTACTGTTTCATTGTTTTTGTTAATTATTGGAACTGCTATTTGGGTTGTACTTTCCTCTAATCCTGACTCGATATATTTTTTAGATGATTCATTAGAGGACTGGTGTCCTATGCACTACGGGCCACAGGATGGCAATCCAGTTGAGTTATCACCCGTAGAGCCTGTTTAGTTAGCATCAGCAGTTGATGAGGCATAGTTAGTTTATTCATGAGATTGTATATGCCATTTAGACTTTGGCATTGTATTATTGTTTGATGTCTTGTGTTGAGATTATACTTAGACTTGTGATGTATTTGTGACTTATTTTTCTTTCCTTCTATTCCACACCGTGCCTTATCATCATCTAGTTTGATATTGTGAATGAGTATTGTTTACCATTACCATTACCATATTATCATATTGTCCTCTATTTGGAGTTGAGATAGCATGACAGGTACCTTATATATATTATATGAGATGTGTAGATAGTATTGTTGACCTAGATAACATTCTATCGTTGATGCTGCTGTGTAGGATGGACGTACCCACGTACTCGTGCTCTTACACCGGGTACGGATCGTGACAGGGGTGAATGGATGGGTTATACCCATTAATGGGTATAGCTAAATTCTAATTTCCAATGTGTAAAAATGAGGTTTTGTTTGGGAAAAAATAGGTATTTGGTGTGTTGTAGAGAGGGGTGTGTGGTATTTTGTATGAGTCAAATTTGTGTGTGAGGGTTTGGGTTGGGTGTTTGGACAAGTTTAGGGTTAGGTTTGGGTTGGTTGTTCATCATGAATAGAAAATGTGTCATGGTGATTACTGTTGTGTTGGAAGCATGTAGGGGTTAATTTGGGTATGACACAAGTGCCATAGATATTGTAGGCTTAGTGTAGGTCATGGAAATTTAATTGGTTGGAGGGAACGAGTTGATGTTGTACATCCAATTTTGATGGCAATGGGCATAGGTGCATGTCATAGGTTTGAGTTAGATGTTTTATCATAAATATTGTGCGATTAAAATAGAGCACAAGAGAGTGTGTTTGAGAGTGACATAATGGTCATGATTGTAGATTGACTTGTCTAAATTAAGGGTATAAAAGTCGTTGGAAGGAGAGGGCTTGTGTAGCGCTCAAAATATCGAAGCAACGGTAAAGGGTATCAAATAATACAAAAATAAACATGCATTATAAACCACTGATAATTAACCCTAGTCTCTCTCTAATCCAAGTAAACCTTAGAAATACTTGAGGGGGTTTATAAGTTGTCCATGACCATACGATGTCTATATTGGGATATACACTTTGGTATTTTTCCAATATGAGACTAAAGTTTCCAAAGCTAAGTAGAAAATCCTAACAATCCACCACATATATCACAATATATGGTAGAGTGTTCCTATAATGGCTACCCATTTTGCATTAGGATAGATGTCGCTTACGACTTGAATCTTTTCGCATGGGTCAAACAATAGTATAATACTTGAATGGACCGAGCCATAAATTCAGTATCACAACAGCTATTCTTTCCACTCACAGAATAACATCGGCTGTGCCTCTGGTCGCGCGTTAAAGGTCCTGTACTGATCTGGTCTCAGTGTATATATCTTGTGTGTTTACAATCTTACCCTCAAGAGATGGCCTACAACTTTTTTTTATACACTTAGGTGACTTCTTTCAAAGAGTTCAATATATCATTGCATGGAGCCTTGCTCTTCTTTGTGGTGCTACGCCGCTTTGACATGGCCCAAAGACGAGGTCTGCAACCTCTTGGTGGTGTCACCTCACTATAGCATGAGGTCATAAGCATTTTTATAATGTTGTCCTACTACTATCCACTTTTTGGCATTAGGCTACCGGCCTATATGTTGTTCTCCTACCGTTATGACATGGCCCTAGGCCGAGGCTCTTACCTCATTGTGGTGTCACGCTAATATAGCATGAGGGGTATCATCCCCTTTGTAGTACGAGCTACCTGTGCTTTCTGTAAAGCACACCAGATATTCAAAATACTCGAGAACTTATTAAGGCCTATGGCCATCCTCCCATAAAACTTGTTTTATACAAAGAACAACTAGTAGACCACAATAGAGGGATAATATCCCATCAACAAATTCTATGGGGGAATAAGAGAGCATTGTTTGCTTATTTGACTTCCATGATATAGTAGCTCCAACGATGGAGAAGACATATCCTTCTGTGGGTATTTTACTCTCTACTTCTGAGCACCAGCTTGTATCACTGAAAACTTCCACTACTATCGGATAACCGCTGTATTATAATGCATACTTCTGAGTCTTCTTGAGATATCTCATCACAATCTTTGCAGCTTTCTATTGCTAAACTCCTGGCTTGCTCATGAATCAACTCAGGATTTGTAAACCCCCTTACCCAAAATTAGGCCTACTTGGCTTAGATAGTGAAATTAGGGCTAGTTTGAACCCAATTAGAATTTAGAACACGGCATTTGATTTAACTGTACATTATTTTATCGCTTAGCGCACCTTACCGTTGCTTCGATAATTGGAGCACCTCACTAGCCATTGCCTATCTACAAATTTCACAACCTTGTCCTAGACATGCCCACCTACTATTCTGACCTCGGTGTAACTTATAATTATACTTTCTTGTGCTACATTTTAGTCGCACAATAAACGTCGCGGACGTTATTATTTAATCCTAAATAAAATATGACTTTGTACCCTTGTGCGTTCTAATCGAAATTGGGAACACAATCTTGACCGTTTTGTACAACCCAAATTTTATTAATATTCTACACCGTACCCTCTACGTCCCTGATACTTGTGTCCCACCTAATTTTATCCCCATGTACTCCTAATTAAATCCAGAACACCGTGCACGGTAATTTTAATTAATAAATCTAATTTCTGTCTTTGAGCAATTTTCCCAATTATTGGGCGCTTTATGCAAAAACGTATCGAGGTATCCCCACCATTGGACAATACATGAAGAAATCCAACTTTTCCCTTTATAAGAATTTTTTTATAATTTTTCGGAATGTGCAATGCGCACATCGCCCCCATTTATTTTAAACCCCATCCTTGCATTTTAAACCATGTAATTTATAGCCCCAACACCCTCATATAAGCCCAAGGCCCATCCCAAGGAGAGTTTGACCAAGTCAAACTATTCCTAGGTCAACCCAACCCCATGTGCATATAAATACATCATTTCCTTTTACTTTTCCTTTTTTTATTCCTAAAACCTAAATTCTAATTCAGCCGATTCCCATCTCCCATGTACTATTCACCATCCCCCTCCTTGGACCTATCGACCCGCCGGAGCCACCCCTCCATGTCGACCGGGGCAGCCTGAACCGCCGCTGCTCAATGCCACAGCCACCCCTTCCTCTCTCCTCCTCCGCCTGAAGACCTACCGGAGCAGCACCAGGCCATCACCACCACCGCCAGCACCCGACTTCCTCTTCCTTCCACGTCGATCTCCCTACCTCGCCGGAATCTCGCCGAACTCCGTCAGCCTCCCTCTCCTCAACCTCTTCTTCTTCCTCCCTGAACTTCTTCTCCTTTCCCCGAGAGCCTCTCCCCCGACCGAGCAACTGAACCACGGCTACACCATTGCCGCACCACCAACACTTCACCACCACCGCCAGCCTCGACCTCCAACTCCTCTTCCGGTTCACCACCACCATCAGTACCGAGCTCCTCTCCTCTTCCCCCGTTCACCTGAGCTTCACCTCTCCTTCCCTCTTCCCGAGTTCCTCCATCCCGTACCTCCTCCACGTCCATCACCACCGTGATCCACCACTACCATTGCCATCTCCTACTCCACCTCTTCCTGAACTCCTCCGAGAGTCCCGCTGTCCTCGACCACCACACCACAGCCTCCCCCTCCCTGACCTCTCCTCAACCTCCATGGCCGGACCTCCCCTCCCTTTGGCCGAACTCTGATCAGCAGTGTCATGACCCGCACCCGGTGTAAGGGTACTAGTCGGAAATAACGCCCAGCCTACGCCGCAGAATCGGCGGTAGAACGCTGTCTAGATAATCTATCTAACAATATAATAAACCACCAATAATGATAGTATACTCAATCACAGAACTAAGATAGAAATGAGCACGAATCAGATAAAGAATAGAATAGTCACAAAACAACTCATGTGTCTAAAATAATACATCAATGAGTCTGAAAAAATACAGAAATAAGCTGGAGACAAATTCAGTACAAAAGAATACTACGAAGCTACAACTCCAGGGTCAACTGTCTCAGTTGGGATAAGTCCCTCTTGAGCCAGGGTCTCAGAATCTAAACCCACAACATCCTGGGGTCCATAAAAGGTAGGGTACCACTCCTCAGTGTCATCTGGAAAAATATATCCTGTCAGGAAAGGAGCAGAGTACATCTCTAACAGCAGTTCTAATTAATGATAAAAACTATGTAATAGTAAATAGCTGTGGATAAACAAGATGCACAATCGATACAAGAGATATATATATACAATAAGGAAATACTAGAAAGAAATACAATAATGAATAATATGCCAATGAAACAATAATACTAATGACTAAGTGTGTGAGTACTAGCTTAACATGTGATCGGCTTGGGCAAGATGCAATGCGGCCTGGCTAATCATAAGTGCGGTTTATGATCAACACTATTCATTTACCAGTACTTTATTCAATAGGGATTTGATCACATATCTATACTAATACTCTCCACCCCCGACTGGTATAATAGATCCAACCACGGTATGCTATGGCACGAGATTCCCCAAGAAGATAGCTAGTCTCCCCGAGAATCGGTGTCTGTACATGTACAAGATAACCAATGAAACAATACTTGTACCATATACCATATACTAAGGAATAACATCTCATGACGAGATCCGGATATACCAATCCGTGTAACCATAGTGTCAAGAGAACATGGATATCTACACTAGATACAGTGAACATAGAGGATATCATAAATGAGAAACTATCAGAGAATGTACTCGCCTGAAGTCCAATGAATAGTTTCACAGATGTCTGACTCGGTGCCTCGAAGACCTAGATATGGAATACAACATCAATACAAGGTCCCAAAAAAAGAACAAGTTAAACTAGTCAATTTCTAGGTCAAAAATCAACTCTAAGTCAAAAGTCAACTATGGTCAACTCTAAAGTCAAATAAAGTCAACTATGGTCAACCCAAGGTCAACTATCTATTTCTAGGTTGTACAAGTCTAGCACCAAAAACTTGGATCAAAATACTAAACTCTAAGTCATAAGACTACGTCCTTAAATATTAGGATACCGTATCTTCGGATACGTGAATCCAAAATAAACCTCACAATACTAATATTAATAATAATGCATAATATAGAATATTAAATACAACAATTTAGGAATCGAGGTTTTGAACCCAATTGGTATCCACACAAAGTAATGTTCAAGATACATATAGGTATATTATTTACTCTAATACATAATATATTATATATAAACTTATATTATATATAAATAAAATAATAACAATACTAGTATTATATCTCACCACAAATACATTTAGATACACATATATATATAAAAATATAATATATAAAGTATAAACCCAAAACTGCCTAACAGTCACTGAAAAACTGTGTGGAAAACAATTAATTTCAATAAACAGACCTATAGTGACAGTCCCGACTGTCACAGAAAAACTGTCGCCAAAATGCTGTATATAAAACCCACTGCTGACTGATTGGTGACAGTTCAAACTATCGCAGAAAAACTGCCGCTGAAAACTGCTCATTCTCGCCCGCTGCATTAATGACAGAACTGTCATTAATGCCCAAAGACTGCTACAGCGGCTGCTGCTTTAATGACAGCATCTGTCATTAATAGCTGCTGTCGTAAAAAAAACAATTAATATATAACTATATATATATATATTAATAAATATAAATCAATATATATATATATATATATATATATAACAATTAAATAAATATATACTTATATATATATACATAATCCTACACAATAAATACTAATAGTTACAAACACATTGCATGTATTAATGTACATATTTTACATGGCTAGAAGCACACATAAAAATATATTCATTAATATACAAATAATTACATAATAATTATAATTAATATAATTACATATTTAAGCACATAAATATATTTTATAAAACATTTATATATAATTTATTTTATTAACATAAGTTGTAATATATATAAATGCGTGTCAAGAAAACTACATATATATTTATACATCATATTAGTACACATAAAAATATATAGATCTATGCTACAATAAATACTATAATAAATACACTAAAATAAATATATAACATCCATATATATTTACTAACTATAATTCAAGAATTAAAACATAAATAATTAGATCTATTCATAATACACACAATTGGAGAGTATCACACCGTATCCCACTAGATCTAGGATACGCATGAGACACGAGTCCAACACACAACCAATTGTACCCCGAAGGACACAAACAAGTTACAAATATTATTTATGAACAAATCAAAGTGTCAAAAGTAGATCTATGTGTCCGTGTCAAAATACGACATGTACAAAGTCCCGTGTCGGAGGGAAAACCCCCAAAATAACACGTATCACCAAATTATTGGGATACGACCTACACGTACCCAATTGTGGACACGACACTAGCCCCAAACACATAAGCACATGACCAATTGATCTATAGGATCAATTGACACACACAACAAAATGTCAATTCGGAATTCCCACAAAATTAACACAAAAAGCACCATAACTTTCTCTATGGGTCTCCTATGAACACAAAATAAAGTTCTATGGGTAGTACATATATATGGGTTGATTTTACATGATTAAATCTCAGATTTAGAAGCTATTTTAATGGGAAAAACTGAATTATACCTATTGGGAGATGGATTCCCAATAAAACCTCCAATTGAGATGAACTTGTTTCCAAATTGTAGATCCTTGCTCCTCTTTGTAGATCCTTGCTTCCTCCTTCTAGATCCTTGCTTCTCAACTTTCTAATGGTTAATTGGGAAGAATTTAGAATGAAATTGGTAGGGAATTGGAATGGGAATGAAAGGAATTTGGGAGTGGAGAATTCTAGATCTAGATTTGGAAATGAGAATGAGAGGAGAGAGAAATTCTCCCCCCCTCTAATATAGGCCGGCCTTACCCCTTCCCCAAGCAATTATAAAATGTTCAATGTACCCCTTGGGGCCTCTCATGAAGAAATAATTAAGGAAGGAAGCTTCTAGTCTAATGATTTAATTAATTTAATCCATCTCCTTTAACAATGGGCTTTCTAAATGGGCCAAGTCTAACTAATTAATTCATGTTGGTCCATGGGTCCCAACTAATTAGTTGGGTCCACTAATATAAGTCCAAAATAATTAAATAACATCTAACAACAATTAAATAATACAACAAATAATTATTTACCATGCACAATATTTAATTAAATAGGAAAAGACTAAAATACCCTTTCCTAAAAAATGTGGTAGTGACAAGTCTACCCTCCTTAAAAAAATTTTGTTCACAAAATTCAAAGATGAAAACTACCCCAAAAATCACAGAATAGAACTAAAGAATCACAACTAACTAAGGAACAGAACATAACAATGAACAAACATAACTAGGAAATAATATACCTCAAGGTACAAACAAATATGGATAACGCTCTCGCATTTCATCCTCTCTCTCCCAGGTAGACTCCCCCGGAGAGTGATGCCTCCATGCGACGCGCACCAAAGGAATAGTCTGGTTTCTCAGCACCTTCTCTCTTCGATCGAGAATCTCAACTGGCTGCTCTGGATAACTAAGAGTAGGGCCCACCTCTATCTCTGAGTGATCCAATAAATGACTAGGATCTGTCACGTATCATCTCAACTGCGACACATGAAACACGTTGTGCACTCCCTCCAATGCAGGTGGCAAGTCTAGTATATAAGCAACGGCACCGACCCTCTCTAGAATAGTGAAAGGTCAGATGAATCACGGACTAAGCTTTCCGCCTCTACCGAAGCGAATCGTGCCTCGTGTCGGAGAAATCCTCAGAAACACCAAACTACCCACCTTAAACTCCAAAGGTCTCCGATGGCTATCGGCCCAATGCCGCTGTCTGTCCTGCACCACTCAAAGTCTATCTCTGATCAACTGAACCTTCTCTGCTGCATCCACAACCATCTCTGGCCCAAGCAAAACTCTCTCTCCAACATCGTCCCAAGACAAAGGAGTACGACACCTCCGACCGTATAGATCTTCAAAAGGTGACATCTCTATACTGGCCTGGTAACTGTTGTTGTAAGCAAACTCTACCAAATGGAGATGGTCCTCCCAAGAACCCCCGAAATCTAGTACACAAGTGCGCAACATATCCTTGAGAGTCTGGATAGTCCTCTCTGACTGTCCATCTGTCTGTGGATGATATGCAGTACTGAACTTGAGCTGAGTGCCCAAACTCTCCTGCAAACTCCTCCAGAAATAAAAAGTGAAACGACTATCTCGATCTGAGACTATGCTGACGGGAACTCCATGTATCCTAACGATCTGCCTTACATACATCTCTGCCAGCTTCTCCGTAGACAAACCCACCTTGAAAGGCAAAAAATGGGCCGACTTGGTCAACCTATCAACAATGACCCAAATCGCGTCTTTCCCTCCTGGAGATCGTGGAAGTCCGGACACAAAATCTATAGTAATATGTTCCCACTTCCACTCTGGAATGGATAATGGCTGAAGTAAACCTCCTGGCCTCTGCCTCTCGGCTTTCACCTGTTGGCACACTAAGCATCTGGATACAAACTGTGCCACTTCCCTCTTCATGCCA
Organism: Iris macrosiphon; assembly: GCA_036927795.1. Lineage (NCBI taxonomy): Eukaryota > Viridiplantae > Streptophyta > Magnoliopsida > Asparagales > Iridaceae > Iris > Iris macrosiphon. Next base: position 35,927,648 of record JAYESA010000002.1, on the reverse strand, counting down.
TACCACCACACACCCTCTCGCATATCCCGATACATCTTGTTAGCACTAGGATGAATGGAATACTGAGAGCGATGCGCTTCCTGCAATACCTCCTCTCGCAACTCCCCACTAGGCACACACAATCTAACTCCATGCCTCAAAGATCCATCCTCTGCAATAATGAAATCATCCTCCAATCCTGCTCTCACCTAAGCTCTGATACTCCTTAGAGATACATTATCATACTGTGCTGCCTTGATCCTGACCATCAAATCTGAGTGTATCTGCAATCCCCACATCTGTATAGCACACCCAGGAATAATCACCTCAATGCCCAAGCTCTCCAAATCCTCCAACAAATATCGATCCTGCGTCAAGAACATAGCTACCGGATACCTGCTCAAAACATCGACAACTACATTGGCTTTCCCAGGATGATATTGCAAAAAGATATCAAAATCCTTCATCAGTTCCAACCACCGACGCTGCCTCATGTTCAACTCCTTCTGCGTGAAAACGTACTTCAAGCTTTTATGGTCTGTGAAGATCTCCACACGCTCTCCGTACAAATAATGTTTCCACAACTTCAGAGTAAAGATGACTGCTTCCAACTCTAAATCATGGGTAGGATAGTTCTTTTCATGAGGACATAATTGCCTGGATGCATAGGCAATCACTTTCCCATGCTGCTGAAGAACACAACCCAAACCCTTCCCTGATGCATCACTATAAATAGTGAAACCTCCGGACCCTGATGGCAACGTCAAAATAGGAGCAGATGTTAACCTCTTCTTCAACTCCTCAAAAGCAACCTGATAATCCTCCGTCCAAACAAACTCTATATCCTTCCTTGTGAGTCTGGTCATCGGCTCAGCAATCCTCGAAAAATCTTGCACAAACTTCCTGTAGTAGCCTGCCAATCCCAAAAAACTCCTGATCTCTGCTACCGAACTCGGAGTCTTCCAAGATTCCACTGCTGAAATCTTCTTCGGATCCACTGAAATACCATCACCAGTCACAACATGCCCCAAGAATTCCACCTTGTCCAAGAAAAACTCATACTTGGACAACTTCCCATACAGCTTCTCCTTCCTCAGCACATCCAACACAATCCTCAAATGCTCCTCATGCTCCTCCGGTGTCCTCGAGTATATGAGTATGTCGTCGATGAACACCACCACGAACTTGTCAAGGTACTGGTGGAACACCTTGTTCATCAAGTTCATAAATACCGCCGGTGCATTAGTCAAACCAAACGGCATCACCATAAACTCGTACTGACCATACCGAGTTCTAAAAGCAGTCTTCGGTATGTCCTCCGGTTTTACCTTCACTTGATGGTAGCCTGATCTCAAATCTATCTTAGAAAATACCTTCGCACCACTCAACTGATCAAACATATCATCAATCCATGGTAAAGGATACTTATTCTTGATAGTGAGATTATTCAAAGCCCTGTAATTAATGCACATGCGCATCGATCCATCCTTCTTCGGCACAAACAATACCGGGGCTCCCCATGGTGAAGAACTCGATCTGATAAACCCCTTATCCTGTAATTCGTCCACCTGCTTCTTCAACTCGACCACCTCGCTGTTGTTTACTCTATAGACATGCTGTGAAATTGGTTCTGCACTTGGCACCAAGTCTATAGAAAATTCAATATCTCGATCTGGCGGCAACCCTGGCAATTCCTCAGGAAACACATCCAAGAATTCTGCTATCAACGAATGTGGCAACTCCTTGTCTTCCACCATAGCTCCACAAATAATGCCTTCGCCTTGCTCTGCAGCTCCTCTAGCAAACTCGAACTCTGGCTCTCCTGGCGGACCAAATAAAACTCTACCACCTCTACAATCTATGCTAGCACGGTGCCTACTCAACCAATCCATCCCGAGTACAATATCGTAGCTCGGAAGTGGCATTACAAGTAGACACGCACTCAACTCTCGGCCTCCCAGAGTAACTCTCCGATCCTTGCAAATATCATTAACCAGGATAATGCCTCCCCCGGTCATGATCTTGCAAGTCCTAACCAAAGACTCAGCTACCAAACCATGCTTTAGAGCAAAAAAAACAGATACAAAACTATGGAAAGCACCACTATCAAACAAAACTAAAGCTGGAATGGAATCAAGAAGAATAGAACCTGCGATGACATCTTCGGTGGGTTCCTCCTCTTCGATGGTCATAGCAAATGCTCGTCCCTGTCGAGCACCTCTCTGTTGCTGATGTTGGACAAAACGCTGCTGCTGTGTCGGAAGCGGTCCCCTCGGCTGTGCTGCAGGTGGCCTCATCTGTGTCCTCGGAGCTGGTGCTGCTCCTTGAACTGTACGACGAGGACACTCCCTCGATTGATGCCCTTCAGTACCACAATATAAACAAACTCCTAGCCTCCTCCTGCAAACTTCCCAGATGTGGTCGGGCTTCTTGCAGAAGTTGCATGGAGCTTGCTGTAACTGTCTCTGCTGTTGAGGTGCCTGGTAAAAAGGCGCTCTCGCTGGAGTCTGGTTCTGCTGTGGCTACTGGAAAGGTCTGGACTGGAAATGAGGACGTTTGGCAGATACTGCACTGTCGTTGGCCCCAAGAAAAGAATCCCGGTCTCTCTTGGTCTTCAAACCCAGATCCCACTCAACCTTGCGTGCCTCCGCAAGTATCTCCGAGTATATCTCATAAAAAGACAGAATGAGGATCAATATGGCACATGATGTAAGACACTCAAGGAAAGGACAGATTAAGAGATCAAGTATCAATATCAAAGGAGAAAAGTTGAATCAAAAGAATTTTCTAGATGTGATTGAGTATCTCAGCCTATATCCTATATCCTATTGCAGGCTCGCAGTAGTACAACTAAATTGTCGCACTACCACGACATCACATACTTTGTGAAGCTTGACCTGCATGGGCCACCACCAAGACCCGCACCCGGTGTAAGGGTACTAGTCGGAAACAACGTCCAACCTACGCCGCAGAATCGGTGGTAGAACGCTGTCTAGATAATCTATCTAACAATATAATGAACCACCAATAATGATAGTATACTCAATCACAGAACTAAGATAGAAATGAGCACGAATCAGATAAAGAATAGAATAGTCACAAAACAACTCATGAGTCTAAAATAATACATCAATGAGTCTAAAAAAATACAGAAATAAGCTGGAGACAAATCCAGTACAAAAGAATACTACGAAGCTACAACTCCAGGGTCAACTGTCTCAGTTGGGATAAGTCCCTCTTGAGCCAGGGTCTCAGAATCTAAACCCATAACATCCTGGGGTCCATAAAAGGTAGGGTACCACTCCTCAGTGTCATCTGGAAAAATATATCCAGTCAGGAAAGCAGCAGAGTACATCTCTAACAGAAGTTCTAATTAATGATAAAAACTATGTAATAGTAAATAGCTGTGGATAAACAAGATGCACAATAGATACAAGATATATATATACAATAAGGAAATACTAGAAAGAAATACAATAATGAACAATATGCCAATGAAACAATAATACTAATGACTAAGTGTGTGAGTACTAGCTTAACATGTGATCGGCTTGGGCAAGATGCAATGCGGCCTGGCTAATCATAAGTGCGGTTTATGATCAACACTATTTATTTACCAGTACTTTATTCAATAGGGATTTGATCACATATCTATACTAATACTCTTCACCCCCGACTGGTATAATAGATCCAACCACGATATGCTATGGCACGAGATTCTCCAAGAAGATAGCTAGTCTCCCCGAGAATCGGTGTCTGTACATGTATAAGATAACCAATGAAACAATACTTGCACCATATACACCATATACCAAAGAATAATATCTCATGACGAGATCCGGATATACCAATCCGTGTAACCATAGTGTCATGAGAACATGGATATCTACACTAGATACAGTGAACATAGAGGATATCATAAATGAGAAACTATCAGAGAATGTACTCGCCTGAAGTCCAATGAATAGTCTCACAGATGTCTGACTCGGTGCCTCGAAGACCTAGATATGGAATACAACATCAATACAAGGTCCCGAAAAGAGAACAAGTTAAACTAGTCAACTTCTAGGTCAAAAATCAACTCTAAGTCAAAAGTCAACTGTGGTCAACTCTAAAGTCAAATAAAGTCAACTATGGTCAATCCAAGGTCAACTATCTATTTCTAGGTTGTACAAGTCTAGCACCAAAAACTTGGATCAAAATACTAAGCTCTAAGTCATAAGACTACGTCCTTAAATATTAGGATATCGTATCTTCGGATACGTGAATCCAAAATAAACCTCACAATACTAATATTATTAATAATGCATAATATAGAATATTAAATACAATAATTTAGGAATCAAGGTTTTGAACCCAATTGGTATCCACACAAAGTAATATTCAAGATACATATAGGTATATTATTTACTCTAATACATAATATATTATATATAAACTAATATATTATATATAAATAAAATAATAACAATACTAGTATTATATCTCACCACAAATACATTTAGATACACATATATATATAAAAATATAATATATAAAGTATAAACCCAAAACTGCCTAACTGTCACTGAAAAACTGTGTGGAAAACAATTAATTTCAATAAACAGACCTATAGTGACAGTCCCGACTGTCACAGAAAAACTGTCGCCAAAACGCTGTTTATAAAATCCACTGCTGACTGATTGGTGACAGTTCAAACTGTCGCAGAAAAATTGCCGTTGAAAAACTGCTCATTCCCGCCCGCTGCATTAATGACAGAACTGTCATTAATGCCCAAAGACTGCTACAGCGGCTGCTGCTTTAATGACAGCATCTGTCATTAATAGCTGCTGTCGCAAAAAAAACAATTAATATATAACTATATATATATATTAATAAATATAAATCAATATATATATATATATATATATATATATATAACAATTAAATAAATATATACTTATATATATATACATAATCCTACACAATAAATACTAATAGTTACAAACACATTGCATGTATTAATGTACATATTTTACATGGCTAGAAGCACACATAAAAATATATTCATTAATATACAAATAATTACATAATAATTATAATTAATATAATTACATATTTAAGCACATAAATATATTTTATAAAATATTTATATATAATTTATTTTATTAACATAAGTTGTAATATATATAAATGCATGTAAAGAAAACTACATATATATTTATACATCATATTAGTACACATAAAAATATATAGATCTATGCTACAATAAATACTATAATAAATACACTAAAAATAAATAAATAACATCCATATATATTTACTAACTATAATTCAAGAATTAAAACATAAATAATTAGATCTATTCATAATACACACAATTGGAGAGTATCACACCGTATCCTACTAGATCTAGGATACGCATGCGACACGAGTCCAACACACAACCAATTGCACCCCGAAGGACACAAACAAGTTACAAATATTATTTATGAACAAATCAAAGTGTCAAAAGTAGATCTATGTGTCCGTGTCAAAATACGACATGTACAAAGTCCCGTGTCGGAGGGAAAACCCCCAAAACAACACGTATCACCAAATTGTTGGGATACGACCTACACGTACCCAATTGTGGATACGACACTAGCCCCAAACACATAAGCACATGCCCAATTGATCTATAGGATCAATTGACACACAACAAAATGTCAATTCGGAATTCTCACAAAATTGACACAAAAAGCACCATAACTTTCTCCATGGGTCTCCTATGAACACAAAACAAAGTCCTATGGGTAGTACATACATATGGGTTGATTTTACTTGATTAAATCTCAGATTTAGAAGCTATTTTAATGGAAAAAACTGAATTATACCTATTGGGAGATGGATTCCCAATGAAACCTCCAATTGAGATGAACTTGCTTCCAAATTGTAGATCCTTGCTCCTCTTTGTAGATCCTTGCTTCCTCCTTCTAGATCCTTGCTTCTCAACTTTTTAATGGTGAATTGGGAAGAATTTGGAATGAAATTGGTAGGGAATTGGAATGGGAATGAAAGAAATTTGGGAGTGGGGAATTCTAGATCTAGATTTGGAAATGAGAATGAGAGGAGAGAGAAATTTTCCCCCCTCTAATATAGGCCGGCCATACCCCTTCCCCAAGCAATTATAAAATGTCCAATGTACCCCTTGGGGCCTCTCATGAAGAAATAATTAAGGAAGGAAGCTTCTAGTCTAATAATTTAATTAATTTAATCCATCTCCTTTAACAATGGGCTTTCTAAATGGGCCAAGTCTAACTAATTAATTCATGTTGGTCCATGGGTCCAAACTAACTAGTTGGGTCCACTAATATAAGTCCAAAATAATTAAATAACATCTAACAATAATTAAATAATACAACAAATAATTATTTACCATGCACAATATTTAATTAAATAGGAAAAGACTAAAATACCCTTTCTTAGAAAATGTGGTAGTGACAAGCAGGCCATCCCAGTATCATCATCATCATCATACATAACCATCATCACCACCATTACCATATGAATATCGTGATCATCATACTCATCCTCATCTTCACCATTAACTGCATCCCCATCACCCCATCATCCTCTTCATCATCTTCATAAACTCCCATCATCTTTATAATCATCACCATTATCCCCATAATTATCATCGTCATTACCCTCGTCGTCCTCGTCACCGTCGTCGTCATCACCACCTTCACCATCATCATCGCCAATCGTCGTTATCGTTATCACCTTAACTATCATCATCATCGTCCTTGTCGTCACTATTGTCCACATTATCGTCCCAGTCATCATCATCACCTCCATAGTCATCGTCGTTATCAACGTCATCACCATCGCCATCGTTACCGACATCGTCATCATCCCCATCATCATGATCGTCAAACATTATCATCTTCCATCCTCACCCATGTAATCATCATCATCTCATTATCGTCATCATCATCAGCTCATCATTGTCGTCATCACCATTATTAGTCATTATCACCCTTAACCATCACCTTAGCAACCTCAATCATCGTCATAACCCTTGTCATCGTCGACAACATAGACCCGTCACCCTTGCCAGACAAAACGCAGCAGACACCCCCAATTTCTGTACCTGTGCACGCTGACCCCGAGGATCTATTGGATTGGTTCCGCGCGACTTCTGGAGCAGATTATTGGTGCTACGCAGCCTTCTTCCCAGGCAAGTATACCTTGCTTTTGTTGTACTGTTTAAATTCTGTATTGTTAGTTGCATATTTATTATTTAAATTGTGCGCGTCCGAGAGAGACTCGGGTGCAGTCAACGAAGGCGTTGACGTTAGGACTTGTGTCTGACCTAGTGTCTAGTAGACCCACCTAAAGTTGTGGAGTTATTGGTATGACTCCTCAGGCCTTGAAACATTTCTTACACGTGTTGTGAGTCTCATATAGGGCACAGACTCGCGTATACGGTTGGCCACCTGTACGTGTAAGTCGTGCGACAGTTAGGGTATAACTGCTAATAGTGTTGCATGTTAGAGACTTAGCAGTTATTAGTGGTCGGAGCATCGACTATTGTAGTACGAAGGTCCGATCCTTGTCCTTGTTTGGTTGTGAGGTTGGACTATCGTTCTAGCGATAGACTATGTGCCAGAGCTACGACACCGATACCGGCACTTCGTCTAGGTGTAGTAGCTACTGCGTGTTGTGGATACAACATGCATATATCATTGAAAGGAGAAGACAATTAGTAGGCGTATGGGACAGACATTTGGTTGCCGTAGTTTCAGAGTAAACTGCGGGGCCGTGAGCCTCAGTGTTACCCGGTTATGGGCCAGTGTTACTCGGCTATGGGCCAGTGTTACCCGGTTATGGGATCAGTGTTGCCCGGTTATGGGAGTATATGCTTGTCGATACATCCGACAGATGTTACTAGCTGCGCGCTATCATGATCGGTGATGTAGTCAGCATATACATCTGGCATCCAGTTTACAGCTAATGCCAGATATTTAGCCTCGGGCTTGACGCTATGCTTTATACCTTTCACCTACCCATACGTACCAAGGTTGTCTTCAAAGTGCATTCCACTTAGCTGGTTAGGTCACCCTTGAGTTTTCAAAATATTTACTTTATAGCATGCTTTATGTATCTTGTTATGTCCCTCTGAGGACCTGGCCCTTTCCAGGTGTATTGTTCATGAGTATTCGCAGGAGCGAAGATCCGGACTTGCTACGTATATTGCAATGAGGACTTCTCTTCGAGCTCGTGATTGGTAGTTGATATTCTTATTGTATTTATCTTGTTTATCTATATTCTGGTTCAGTAGTGGATTTGTTTCCATCCGACTACCATCATTAGATACTATATATCGAGATCTAGTTATAGATATTGGTTATCCATTTATATATGATTTTTGTGGGTGAGATTTAGTTATGCCCTGTGACATATATGTTTACCACTTATGAATTATTATTCATATTACAGCGTACGTGTGTTATGGTTTCCATATATTGGAGTTCCATATTCATACGGCTGTCATGCTTATGTGTCCTTGTCCTAGGTATTTTGGGACTGGGGCGTGACATTTTTTTGTGGTGGCCCATGCAGGTCTAGAGCATATTGTCTCGGTTACGTTACTGTACCGAGCAAGCCTGCACCTAGGATTAGAGTATAGGATCTCATCCATAATTGACTATGATTCACCTCCCTTCCAATCTGTTCTATTTTGAATAGCTGCATCCTGCTTGATTCATGTGCTTCCCTAATAGTTCCTAGAGTATAGCCTTCTCCTAGAATATAGAAGTCCCTGTTGTTAGATGATAAGTAGGGTAACCTTCCTATTAAGAGTATAATTAGGATAATGACACATCCCTGAGTTAGAATACTTAATGAAACCCTAGCACCCCTTACCTATAGATTGATGTACCATTACCCCTCGATATATGTATGAAGACTTGAGAGTGGTATAGACACTACTAGAGTAGTTAGAAAGTTGACTATGAGGTTTGACCCTAGTATTGAGGAACCAATAGAAACATAAGGTTAAATATTAGGGCTAACCTAGCTTTTCATGGTAAAGATAGTATTACAGAACTATACATTAGACTCTTGTCTTGAGATTTGTAGGCAGTACTTTAGAAAGCCAAGAGCAATACTTAAAATATTTTCCCTCGATCAAACCTCGAACACAGAGATTAGCATACCACCTCCTCCTTAGAAGACCGTGATGTTATCTAGAGTCCTTCTATTTAATTTCCCATTCGTTTCTCTGATACCTTAGCGCTCGCGATTTGTGCAACGACCAATTGTGTTCTTCTGTCGTGCCACCTAACGCTTCCATTCTTAATGTTAACCCTTCTGTTCTATGAGCACTATGACTAAGACTTAAGATGACCATGACCTACATAATAGGGTACTCTAATAAGTACCAGGACCTCTTCTTGTAAACCTTATTAGGAGTTTCTACATTATCCTTAAGGTATTATAGTATTAATTTATTATATTAAGTTGGGTAGTATACCTCACGACATAGTATCACATAGTCCTCTCGACCCATTGACGAAGTATAACTGAATGATATTACTTGTATGCTAGTATAAGACGATAGTGTTTACACAGACTGTAGAAATTAGAGGCCCATACCCCTATTTGGTCGACTGGCGACTTAGACAAAGAGTTGGTATGACAACTGTAGAGACTGTAGAGCCTTATCTTTTGTGAACTTGCATTATTTTGTGACTTCTCTCATCATAATCTAAAGCACTTATATTTTCTGAACTTCCTCGACTGATGCTGCTATTATAGCCTAGCTTTACAAGCTTATTCTTTTATCGAGCTTGATCATGATATTGTATTATTGGGGACGCCTACTAATACATTGTCTAATCAGAATCAGTATATTAAGGTCTAGCTAACCTTAGTACATTGGTTCGCCCTTCGTAACACTACTTTACGTGGATTGAGATATATAGTTGGCTAGTGGACGAATATACTTGCCCTCTAGATATGTCTGAGCATATCGTAGCGGTTACATAACTGTACTGATACGAGCATACAAATAAGAAATTACCAAATAGGATTTCAATCCACAACTGCCTTGACAATTCCAATTTGAATTCTTTAGACGCCTTAACCTCCCAACTTCCATTCTATTACCTCCTCCTTGAACTCTTTATTATTGCTTTCCGTCTTCCCTTATTCCGGTAAGATGAACGCTCGTGCCGAGTATAAGTGGACACACTACCCCGTAGACTAATCATATGACTTGGTGACTCCCCTTTATAGTGATTAAGAGCATATCATAGATGATAGGCTTGGTGTTAAAACTTTGAGGATTAAATAACATGATTAAATAATTGGAGGAATAATTTTCTTAGATGTATAGCCTTGGATGATAGATGGGTAAATTCTAAGTTGGATAGAAACCGCATTGTTAAAACTTGAGGTAAAATTATTTAGACTGTGACCAAGTAAAATTAGATAGAGAGACCCTACCCTATTTTAAATTTTGAGGACAAAATTATTTTAAGTTGGGTAGATTGTAAACTCCCTTACCCAAAATTAGGCCTACTTGGCTTAGATAGTGAAATTAGGGCTAGTTTGAACCCAATTAGAATTTAGAACACGGTATTTGATTTAACTGTACATTATTTTATCGCTTAGCGCACCTTACCGTTGCTTCGATAATTGGAGCACCTCACTAGCCATTGCCTATCTACAAATTTTACAACCTTGTCCTAGACATGCCCGCCTACTATTCTGACCTCGATGTAACTTATAATTATGCTTTCTTGTGCTACATTTTAGTCGCACAATAAACGTCGCGGACGTTATTATTTAATCCTAAATAAAATATAACTTTGTACCCTTGTGCGTTCCAATCAAAATTGGGAACACAATCTTGACCGTTTTGTACAATCCGAATTTTATTAATATTCTATACTGTACCCTCTATGTCCCTGACACTTGTGTCCCACCTAATTTTATCCCCATGTACTCCTAATTAAATCCAGAACACCCTGCTGGGTAATTTTAATTAATTAAATCCAATTTCCATCTTTGTGCAATTTTCTCAATTGTTGGGCACTTTTATGCAAAAAATTATCGAGGTGTCCCCACCATTGGACAATACATGAAGAAATCTAACTTTTCCTTCATAGGAATTTTTCTATAATTTTTTGGAATGTGCAACGTGCACATCGCCCCCATTTATTTTAAACCCCATCCTTGCATTTTAAACCATGTAATTTATAGCCCCAACACCCTCATGTAAGCCCAAGGCCCATCCCAAGGAGAGTTTGACCAAGTCAAACTATTCCTAGGTCAACCCAACCCCATGTGCATATAAATACATCATTTTCTTTTACTTTTCCTTTTTTTATTCCTAAAACCTAAATTCTAATTCAGCCGATTCCCATCTCCCATGTACTATTCACCATCCCCCTCCTTGGACCTGTCGACCCACCGGAGCCACCCCTCCCCGTCGACCGGGGCAGCCTGAACCGCCGCTGCTCAATGCCGCAACCACCCCTTCCTCTCTCCTCCTCCGCCTAAAGACCCACCGGAGCAGCACCAGGCCATCACCACCATCGCCAGCACCCGACTTCCTCTTCCTTTCCCGTTGATCTCCCTACCTCGCCGGAATCTTGCCGAACTCCGTCAGCCTCCCTCTCCTCAACCTCTTCTTCTTCCTCCCTGAACTTCTTCTCCTTTCCCCGAGAGCCTCTCCCCCGACTGAGTAACTGAACCACGGCTACACCATTGCCGCACCACCAGCACTTGACCACCACCGCCGACCTCGACCTCCAACTCCTTTTCTGGTTCACCACCACCATCAGCACCGACCTCCTCTCCTCTTCCCCCGTTCACCTGAGCTTCACCTCTCCTTCCCTCTTCCCGAGTTCCTCCATCCCGCACCTCCTCTACGGCCAGCACCACCGTGATCCACCACCACCATTGCCATCTCCTACTCCACCTCTCCATGAACTCCTCCGCGAGCCCCGCTGTCCTCGACCACCACACCACAACCTCCCCCTCCCTGACCTCTCCTCAACCTCCATGGCCGGACCTTCCCTCCCCTTGGCCGGACTCCGGTCAGCAGGCCATCCCAGTATCATCATCATCATCATACATAACCATCATCACCACCATTACCATATGAACATCATGATCATCATACTCATGCTCATCTTTACCATGAACTGTATCCCCATCACCCCCATCATCCTCTTCATCATCTTCATAAACTCCCATCATCTTCATAATCATTACCATTATCCCCGTCATTATCGTCGTCATCACCCTCGTCGTCCTCGTCACCGTCGTCGTTATCACTTTCACCATCATCATCGCCAATCGTCGTTATCGTCATCACCTTAACTATCATCATCATCTTCCTTGTCGTCACCATTGTCCACATTATCGTCCCAGTCGTCATCATCACCTCCATAGTCATCGTCGTTATCAACGTCATCACCATCGCCATCGTCACCGACATCGTCATCATCCCCATCATCATGATCGTCAAACATTATCATCTTCCATCCTCACCAATGTAATCATCATCATCTCATTATCGTCATCATCATCAGCTCATAATTGTCGTCATCACCATCATTAGTCATTATCACCCTAACCATCACCTTAGCAACCTCAATCATCGTCATAACCCTTGTCATCATTGACAACATAGACCCGTCACCCTTGCCAGACAAACGGTAGCAGACACCTCCGATTTCTGTACCTGTGCACGCTGACCCCGAGGATCTATTAGATTGGTTCCGCGTGACTTCTAGAGAAGATTATTGGTGCTACGCAGCCTTCTTGCCAGGCAAGTATACCTTGCCTTTGTTGTACTGTTTAAATTCTGTATTGTTATCTGCATATTTATTATTTAAATTGTGCACGTCCGAGAGAGACTCGAGTGCAGTCAACGAAGGCATTGACGTTAGGACTTGTGTCTGACCTAGTGTCGAGTAGACCCACCTAAAGTTGTGGAGTTATTGGTATAACTCCCTGGGCCTTAACACATTTCTTACACGTGTTGTGAGTCTCATGTAGGGCACAGAATCGCGTATGCGATTGGCCACCTGTACGTGTAAGTCGTACGACGGTTAGGGTATAACTGCTAATAGTGTTGTATGTTAGAGACTTAGCAGTTATTAGTGGTCGGAGCATAGACTATTGTAGTACGAAGGTCCGATCCTTGTCCTTGTTTGGTTATGAGGTTAGACTGTCATTCTAGCGATAGACTATGAGCCAGAGCTACGACACTGTTATCGGCACTTCGTCTTGGTGTAGTAGCTACTACATGTTGTGGATACAACATGCATAGATCATTGGGCGGGAAAGACAATTAGTTGGCGTATGGGACAGACATTTGGTTGCCGTAGTTTTAGAGTAAACTGCGGGGCCGTGAGCCTCAGTGTTACCCGGTTATGGGCCAGTGTTACCCGGTTATGGGCCAGTATTACCCGGTTATGGGATCGGTGTTGCCCGGTTATGGGAGTATATGCTTGTCGATACATCCGACAGAGGTTACTAGCTGCATGCTATCATGATTGGTAATGTAGCCAGCATATACATCTGGCATCCAGTTTACAGCTAATGCCAGATATTTAGTGTCACTACCACATTTTAGGAAAAAGGGTATTTTAGTAATTTCCTATTTAAATAAATATTGTGCATGGTAAATAATTAATTGTTGTATTATTTAATTGTTGTGAGATATTATTACATTATTTTGGACTTATTTCTAGTGGACCCAACTAGTTTAGTTTGGACCCATGGACCAACATGAATTAATTGGTTAGACTTGGCCCATTTAGAAAGCCCATAGTTAAGGAGATGGATTAAATTAATTAAATGATTAGACTAGAAGCTTCCTTCCTTAATTATTTCTTCATGAGAGGCCCCAAGGGGTACATTGGACATTTCATAATTACTTGGGGGAGGGGCATGGCCGGCCTATATAGGGAGGGGGGAAATTTCTCTCTCCTCTCATTTCATTTCAATTCTAGATCTAGAAAATTCCCACTACCAAATTCCCTCCATTCCCAATCCAATTCCCTACCAAATTCATTCCAAATTCTTCCCAATTCACCATTAGAGAAGAAGAAAGCAAGGATCTAGAAGAAGGAAGCAAGGATCTACAAAGAGGAGCAAGGATCTACAATTTGGAAGCAAGTTCATCTCAATTGGAGGTTTCATTGGGAATCCATCTCCCAATAGGTATAATTCAGATTTTCCCATTTAAATAGCTTCTAAATCTGGGATTTAATCATGTAAAATCAACCTATATGTATGTACTACCCATAGGACTTTGTTTTGTGTTCATAGGAGACCCATGGAGAAAGTTATGGTGCTTTTTGTATCAATTTTGTTGGAATTCCGAATTTACATTTTGTTGTGTGTGTCAATTGATCCTATAGATCAATTGGACAATGAACTTTGTGTTTGAGGCTAGTGTCGTGTCCATATTGGGATACTTGTGGTTCGTGTCCCAACTATTTGGTGATACGTGTCATTTGGGGGTTTTCCTCCGACACGGGGCTTTGAACATGTCGTATTTTGACACGGACACATAGATCTACTTTTGACACTTTGATTTGTTCGTAAATATTATTTGTGATTTGTTTGTGTCCTTCGGGGTGCAATTGGTTGTGTGTTGGACTCGTGTCGCATGCGTATCCTAGATCTAGTGGGATAAGGTGTGATACTCTCCAATTTAATGTGTTTATGTGTAGATCTAATTATGTATGGTTTAAATTCTTATTTTATAATATGTATATATATATGGAGATTATATGTTTATTTTTGTGTATTTATTATAGTAATTATTGTAGCATGGATCTATATTTTGTGTGTGCAAATAGTGTACAAAATAATATGTAGCTTCTTGTATAATATATATGTACTACTTATTAATAATATATTTTGTACATAAAATGTTTTATAAAACATATTGTATGTTTAATTGTGTAATTATATTATTTATAATTATTATGTAATTGTTTGGATATTAATGTTAAGTATGTACATTAATAAGTCCTTTGTGTTAATATTTATTTATTAAATATTTGAATGTATAAGTTTATGTTTATATTAATATACATATATATGTATAGTTTTATTAAAGGTTTTATATATGTATATATATTGTTTTATATATTCTGTTTATTTATATAAATATTATTGTTTTATATATATTCTGTTTTTATATATATAATTATATTTATATAACTAGTTTTTAGCGACAGTGCATTAATGACAGTGAAACTGTCATTAATTGACCGTTTTAATGAGCAGCCGCTGTAGCCGCTGTAACCGCTCTGCATTAATGACGTTTCTGTCATTAATGACTGCGGGCGGGATTCAACAGCATTTGGCGACAGTTTCGGTGACAGTTGTTTAACTGTCACCAATTGTTCAGCAGTGTGTATATCACACACGGTTTTTCTGCGACAGTTTTTAGTGACAGTCAAGACTGTCACTATAAGCTATTTTATTTTAAATCTTTGTTTTAACCCCCTGTTTTCAATGACACTTTGGCAGTTTATTTATATTATATATATTTATTGTTATATATATATATATATATATATATATGGGTGTTTTGTGAGGCATATAATTATTATATTTATAGTATTTTAATTATATGGATATTGGTTTACATAGATATTATTTATGATATATAATTTTTGTATTATTAAATACTTTGTGTAGATTCTTTTGGAATCTAATTTGATTCCTAAAATCATTGTATTTTATTTCTATATTATATTTTAGATATTTTGTGAGGTTGACCTAGGTTTGACCATGTTTGACTTTAGTTGACTTTAGAGTTGACCGTAGTTGACTTTTGACTTAGAATTGACTTTTTGGCCTAGAAGTTGTCTAGTTTGACTTGTTCTCTTTCCGGGACCTTGTTTTAATGTTGTATTCCATATCTAGGTCTTCGAGGCACCGAGTCAGACATTTGTGAGACTGTTCATTGGACTTCAGGCGAGTACATTCTCTGATAGTTTCTCATTTATGATATCCTCTATGTTCGTTGTATCTAGTGTAGATTTACATATTTCTCTCGACACTATGGTTACACGGATTGGTATATCCGGATCTCGTCATGAGATGTTATTCCTTGGTATATGGTGTATATGGTGCAAGTATTGTTTCATTGGTTATCTTGTGCATGTACAGACACCGATTCTCGGGGAGACTAGCTATCTTCTTGGGGAATCTCGTGCCATAACGTACCGTGGTTGGATCTATTATACCAGTCGGGGGTGGGGAGTATTAGTATAGATATGTGATCAAATCCCTATTGAATAAAGTCTTGTTTCTTGAATAGTGTTGGTCATACCCAGCACGTATGATTAGCCAGGCCGCATTGCATCTTGCCCAAGCCGATCACATGTTAAGCTGTACTCACACACTTAGTCATTAGTATTATTGTTCCACCAGCATATTGTTCATTATTGTATTTCTGTCCAGTATTTCCTTATTGTCTATACATTTCTTGTATCTATTTATGCATCTTGTTTATCCACAGCTATTTACTGTTACATAGTTTTTATCATTGTTTGAGAACTGCTATTAGGGTTGTACTCTGCTCCTTCCTGACTGGAAATATTTTTCCAGATGACACTGAGGAGTACCCTACCTACTATGGACCCCAGGATGTTGTGGGTTTAGATTCTGAGACCCTGGCTCAAGAGGGACTTATCCCAACTGAGACAGTTGACCCTGGAGTGTAGCTTTATAGTTTTGTAGTATTCTTTGTACTGGATTTGTCTCCAGCTTTTGTTGTTATTCTTCAGACTCATTGATGTATTATTTTAGACTCATGAGTTGTATTGTGACTATTCATTTCTTTATCTGATTCGTGCTCATTTCCATCTTAGTTCTGTGATTGAGTATTTTATCATTATTGGTGGTTCATTATATTAGATAGATTATCTAGACAGCGTTCTACCGCCGATTCTGCGGCGTAGGCTGGGCGTTGTTTTCGACTAGTACCCTTACACCGGGTGCGGGTCGTGACACGTTTTTGGTGGTGGCCCATGCAGGTCTAGCTTCACAAGTATGTGATGTCGTGGTAGTGCGACAACTTAGTTGTACTACTGCGAGCCTGCAATAGGATATAGGATATAGGCTGAGATACTCAATCACATCTAGGAAAATTCTTTTGATTCAACTATTCTCCTTTGACATTGATACTTGATCCCTTAAACTTGTCCTTTCCTTGATATCTTACATCTTGTGCCATATTGATTCTTTCTTTCGCTTTGTCTCAGGATGCCGCCTAAGACTAGATCACAGCAGGGGAGAGCAGTTTCTGAGAGGTCTGCGACATCCCGAGGGCCTGCACCAGTCACTTCTCCGGTGATTGGAGTGTCAGCTGCTTTCGGAGGTCCACCTCCTACTCAGAGGACTGTGCCAGCTGTATCTGAGGGGCTTCCACCTCCACCTCCTGTGCCAGCAGAGGCGTCACAGATGTTTACTCTGTTTCGTGAGATGCTCGAGGCACAGAGGGCTCAGTCAGAGGCACATCAGAGGCAGACCGACGTTCTACGGCAGGGCATCGAGAGTGCTCATCAGCTTGCTCGTGCTGTAGTTGAGAGAGGAGTTCCGATCCAGCAGCAGGTTGTTCCTCAGGTTGCTCAGCTTCGGCCAGGCAACATTCAGGACTTCAAGAAACTGGAGCCTAGGGTTTTCAAGGGGACGGAGGGCATCGTCTATGCTGATGATTGGCTCGAGGACATTGAGCGTCTTATGAGGGTGTCCCGTCTTTCTGAAGATCTGAAGGTTGAGGCGGTAGGACTTCAACTGTTCGACGTCGCTCGTACTTGGTTCAGGAATGAGCCGGTTCTAGTTGACGCAGGACAATCTTGGGAGGTATTCAAGGACCTTTTCAAGAAGAAGTTTTTCGCCCGGATAGACAGGCTTGACTTAGGGAGACAATTTGAGAGTCTCATTCAGGGAAGCATGTCTGTGGAGGAATACGCTGCGGAGTTCGGTAGGCTGAGCCGATTTGCAGAGTACTTGGTGAGAGAGCCGGAAGTTCGAGCTATTCGTTTCCGAGAGGGTCTAAACTGGGAAGTGAAGATTCTCATTCCGTCCTTTTATGAGACATACTCGGAGATACTTGCGGAGGCACGCAAGGTTGAGCGGGATCTGGGTTTGAAGACTAAAAGAGACCGTGATTCTTTTCTGGGGGCCAACAGCAGTGCAGTATCTGCCAAACGTCCTCATTTCCAGTCCAGACCTTTCCAGCAGCCACAACAGAACCAGACTCCAGCTAGAGCGCCTTTTCACCAGGCACCTCAGCAGCAGAGGCAGTTACAGCAAGCTCCATGCAACTACTGCAAGAAGCCCGGCCACATCTGGGAAGTTTGCAGGAAGAGGCTAGGAGTTTGTTTGTATTGTGGTACTGAAGGGCATCAATTGAGGGAGTGTCCTCGTCGTGCAGTTCAGGGAGCAGCTCCAGCTCCGAGGGCACAGATGAGACCACCTGCAGCACAGCCGAGGGGACCGCTTCCGACACAGCAGCAGCGTTTTGTCCAGCATCAACAGCAGGGAGGTGCTCGGCAGGGACGAGCGTTTGCTATGACCGTCGAAGAGGAGGAACCCACCGGAGATGTTATCGCAGGTTCTATTCTTCTTGATTCTATTCCAGCTTTAGCTTTGTTTGATAGTGGTGCTTCCCATAGTTTTGTATCTGTTTCTTTTGCTCTAAAGCATGGTTTGGTAGCTGAGTCTTTGCTTAGGACTTGCAAGATCATGACCGGGGGAGGCATTATCCTGGTTAATGATATTTGCAAGGATCGGAGAGTTACTTTGGGAGGCCGGGAGTTGAGTGCGTGTCTACTTGTAATGCCACTTCCGAGCTACGACATTGTACTCGGGATGGATTGGTTGAGTAGGCACCGTGCTAGCATAGATTGTAGAGGAGGTAGAGTTTTGTTTGGTCCGCCAGGAGAGCCAGAGTTCGAGTTTGCTAGAGGAGCTGCAGAGCAGGGAGAAGGCATTATTTGTGGAGCTATGGTGGAAGACAAGGAGTTGCCACATCCGTTGATAGCAGAATTCTTGGATGTGTTTCCTGAGGAATTGCCAGGATTGCCGCCAGATCGAGATGTTGAATTTTCTATAGACTTGGTGCCAGGTGCAGAACCAATTTCGCAGCATGTCTATAGAGTAAACAACAGCGAGCTGGTTGAGTTGAAGAAGCAGGTGGATGAATTGCAGGATAAGGGGTTTATCAGATCGAGTTCTTCACCATGGGGAGCCCCGGTATTGTTTGTACCGAAGAAGGATGGATCAGTGCGCATGTGCATTGATTACAGGGCTTTGAATAATCTCACTATCAAGAATAAGTATCCTTTGCCACGGATTGATGATCTGTTTGATCAGTTGAGTGGTGCGAAGGTGTTTTCTAAGATAGATTTGAGATCAGGCTACCATCAGGTGAAGGTGAAGCCGGAGGACATACCGAAGACTGCTTTTAGAACTCGGTATGGTCAGTACGAGTTTATGGTGATGCCGTTTGGTTTGACTAATGCGCCGGCGGTATTTATGAACTTGATGAACAAGGTGTTCCACCAGTACCTTGACAAGTTCGTGGTGGTGTTCATCGACGACATACTCATATACTCGAAGACACCGGAGGAGCATGAGGAGCATTTGAGGATTGTGTTGGATGTGCTGAGGAAGGAGAAGCTGTATGGGAAGTTGTCCAAATGTGAGTTTTTCTTGGACAAGGTGGAATTCTTGGGGCATGTTGTGACTGGTGATGGTATTTCAGTGGATCCGAAGAAGATTTCAGCAGTGGAATCTTGGAAGACTCCGAGTTCGGTAGCAGAGATCAGGAGTTTCTTGGGATTGGCAGGCTACTACAGGAAGTTTGTGCAAGATTTTTCGAGGATTGCCGAGCCGATGACCAGACTCACAAGGAAGGATGTGGAGTTTGTTTGGACGGAAGATTGCCAGGCTGCTTTTGAGGAGTTGAAGAAGAGGTTGACGTCTGCTCCTATTTTGACGTTGCCATCAGGGTCCGGAGGTTTCACTATTTATAGTGATGCATCGGGAAAGGGTTTAGGTTGTGTTCTTCAGCAGCATGGGAAAGTGATTGCCTATGCATCCAGGCAATTGCGTCCTCATGAAAAGAACTATCCTACCCATGATTTGGAGTTGGCAGCTGTCATATTCGCCCTGAAGTTGTGGAAACATTATTTGTACGGAGAGCGTGTGGAGATCTTCACAGACCACAAAAGCTTGAAGTACGTTTTCACGCAGAAGGAGTTGAACATGAGACAGCGTCGGTGGTTGGAACTGATGAAGGATTTTGATATCTCTTTGCAATATCATCCTGGGAAAGCCAATGTAGTTGCCGATGCTTTGAGTAGGTATCCGGTAGCTATGTTCTTGACGCAGGATCGATATTTGTTGGAAGACTTAGAGAGCTTGGGCATTGAGGTGATTGTTCCTGGATGTGCTATGCAGATGTGGGGATTGCAGATACACTCAGATTTGATGGACAGGATCAAGGCAGCACAGTATGATGATGTATCTCTGAGAAGTATCAGAGCTCAGGTGAGAGCTGGATTGGAGGATGATTTCACTATTGCAGAGGATGGATCTTTGAGGCATGGAGATAGATTGTGTGTGCCTAGTGGGGAGTTGCGTGAGGAGGTGTTGCAGGAAGCGCATTGCTCTCAGTATTCCATGCATCCAGGTGCTAACAAGATGTATCGGGATATGCGAGAGAGTGTGTGGTGGTATGGCATGAAGAGGGAAGTGGCACAGTTTGTATCCAGATGCTTAGTGTGCCAGCAGGTGAAAGCCGAGAGGCAGAGGCCAGGAGGTTTACTTCAGCCATTACCTATTCCAGAGTGGAAGTGGGAACACATTACTATGGATTTTGTGTCCGGACTACCACGATCTCCAGGAGGGAAAGACGCGATTTGGGTCATTGTTGATAGATTGACCAAGTCGGCCCACTTTTTGCCTTTCAAGGTGGGTTTGTCTACGGAGAAGCTGGCAGAGATGTATGTGAGGCAGATCGTTAGGATACATGGAGTTCCCGTCAGCATAGTCTCGGATCGGGATAGTCGTTTCACTTCTTATTTCTGGAGGAGTTTGCAGGAGAGTTTGGGCACTCAGCTCAAGTTCAGTACTGCATATCATCCCCAGACAGATGGGCAGTCAGAGAGGACTATTCAGACTCTCGAGGATATGTTGCGCACTTGTGTACTAGATTTCGGGGGTTCTTGGGAGGATCATCTCCATTTGGTAGAGTTGCTTACAACAACAGTTACCAGGCCAGTATAGAGATGTCACCTTTCGAAGCTCTATATGGTCGGAGGTGTCGTACTCCTTTGTCTTGGGACGATGTTGGAGAGAGAGTTTTGCTTGGGCCAGAGATGGTTGTGGATGCAGCGGAGAAGGTTCAGTTGATCAGAGATAGACTTCGGGTGGCGCAGGACAGACATCGGCATTGGGCCGATAGCCATCGGAGACCTTTGGAGTTCGAGGTATAGTTTAGATTTTGTTTTGTGCTTGTTCTTGATTGTTTGTTATAGATTAAGTTCTTAAGGTGGTGTTTTGTTCTAGGTGGGTGGTTTGGTGTTTCTGAGGATTTCTCCGACACGAGGCACGATTCGCTTCGGTGGAGGCGGAAAGCTTAGTCCGCGATTCATCGGACCTTTCACTATTCTAGAGAGGGTCGGTGCAGTTGCTTATAGACTAGACTTGCCACCTACATTGGAGGGAGTGCACAACGTGTTTCATGTGTCGCAGTTGAGACGATACGTGGCAGATCCTAGTCATGTATTGGATCACTCAGAGATAGAGGTGGGCCCTACTCTTAGCTATCCAGAGCAGCCAGTTGGGATTCTGGATCGGAGAGAGAAGGTGCTGAGGAACCAGACTATTCCTTTGGTGCGCGTCGCATGGAGGCATCACTCTCCGGGGGAGTCTACCTGGGAGAGAGAGGATGACATGCGAGAGCGTTATCCATATTTGTTTGTACCTTGAGGTATGTTATTTCTAGTTATGATCTGTTCATTGTTATGCTCTGTTCATTAGTTAGTTGTGATTCTTTAGTTATGTTCTGTGATTTTCTGGGGGTAGTTTTCGTCTTTGAATTTCGAGGACGAAATTATTTTAAGGAGGGTAGACTTGTCACTACCACATTTTAGGAAAAAGGGTATTTTAGTAATTTCCTATTTAAATAAATATTGTGCATGGTAAATAATTAATTGTTGTATTATTTAATTGTTGTGAGATATTATTACATTATTTTGGACTTATTTCTAGTGGACCCAACTAGTTTAGTTTGGACCCATGGACCAACATGAATTAATTGGTTAGACTTGGCCCATTTAGAAAGCCCATAGTTAAGGAGATGGATTAAATTAATTAAATGATTAGACTAGAAGCTTCCTTCCTTAATTATTTCTTCATGAGAGGCCCCAAGGGGTACATTGGACATTTCATAATTACTTGGGGGAGGGGCATGGCCGGCCTATATAGGGAGGGGGGAAATTTCTCTCTCCTCTCATTTCATTTCAATTCTAGATCTAGAAAATTCCCACTACCAAATTCCCTCCATTCCCAATCCAATTCCCTACCAAATTCATTCCAAATTCTTCCCAATTCACCATTAGAGAAGAAGAAAGCAAGGATCTAGAAGAAGGAAGCAAGGATCTACAAAGAGGAGCAAGGATCTACAATTTGGAAGCAAGTTCATCTCAATTGGAGGTTTCATTGGGAATCCATCTCCCAATAGGTATAATTCAGATTTTCCCATTTAAATAGCTTCTAAATCTGGGATTTAATCATGTAAAATCAACCTATATGTATGTACTACCCATAGGACTTTGTTTTGTGTTCATAGGAGACCCATGGAGAAAGTTATGGTGCTTTTTGTATCAATTTTGTTGGAATTCCGAATTTACATTTTGTTGTGTGTGTCAATTGATCCTATAGATCAATTGGACAATGAACTTTGTGTTTGAGGCTAGTGTCGTGTCCATATTGGGATACTTGTGGTTCGTGTCCCAACTATTTGGTGATACGTGTCATTTGGGGGTTTTCCTCCGACACGGGGCTTTGAACATGTCGTATTTTGACACGGACACATAGATCTACTTTTGACACTTTGATTTGTTCGTAAATATTATTTGTGATTTGTTTGTGTCCTTCGGGGTGCAATTGGTTGTGTGTTGGACTCGTGTCGCATGCGTATCCTAGATCTAGTGGGATAAGGTGTGATACTCTCCAATTTAATGTGTTTATGTGTAGATCTAATTATGTATGGTTTAAATTCTTATTTTATAATATGTATATATATATGGAGATTATATGTTTATTTTTGTGTATTTATTATAGTAATTATTGTAGCATGGATCTATATTTTGTGTGTGCAAATAGTGTACAAAATAATATGTAGCTTCTTGTATAATATATATGTACTACTTATTAATAATATATTTTGTACATAAAATGTTTTATAAAACATATTGTATGTTTAATTGTGTAATTATATTATTTATAATTATTATGTAATTGTTTGGATATTAATGTTAAGTATGTACATTAATAAGTCCTTTGTGTTAATATTTATTTATTAAATATTTGAATGTATAAGTTTATGTTTATATTAATATACATATATATGTATAGTTTTATTAAAGGTTTTATATATGTATATATATTGTTTTATATATTCTGTTTATTTATATAAATATTATTGTTTTATATATATTCTGTTTTTATATATATAATTATATTTATATAACTAGTTTTTAGCGACAGTGCATTAATGACAGTGAAACTGTCATTAATTGACCGTTTTAATGAGCAGCCGCTGTAGCCGCTGTAACCGCTCTGCATTAATGACGTTTCTGTCATTAATGACTGCGGGCGGGATTCAACAGCATTTGGCGACAGTTTCGGTGACAGTTGTTTAACTGTCACCAATTGTTCAGCAGTGTGTATATCACACACGGTTTTTCTGCGACAGTTTTTAGTGACAGTCAAGACTGTCACTATAAGCTATTTTATTTTAAATCTTTGTTTTAACCCCCTGTTTTCAATGACACTTTGGCAGTTTATTTATATTATATATATTTATTGTTATATATATATATATATATATATATATGGGTGTTTTGTGAGGCATATAATTATTATATTTATAGTATTTTAATTATATGGATATTGGTTTACATAGATATTATTTATGATATATAATTTTTGTATTATTAAATACTTTGTGTAGATTCTTTTGGAATCTAATTTGATTCCTAAAATCATTGTATTTTATTTCTATATTATATTTTAGATATTTTGTGAGGTTGACCTAGGTTTGACCATGTTTGACTTTAGTTGACTTTAGAGTTGACCGTAGTTGACTTTTGACTTAGAATTGACTTTTTGGCCTAGAAGTTGTCTAGTTTGACTTGTTCTCTTTCCGGGACCTTGTTTTAATGTTGTATTCCATATCTAGGTCTTCGAGGCACCGAGTCAGACATTTGTGAGACTGTTCATTGGACTTCAGGCGAGTACATTCTCTGATAGTTTCTCATTTATGATATCCTCTATGTTCGTTGTATCTAGTGTAGATTTACATATTTCTCTCGACACTATGGTTACACGGATTGGTATATCCGGATCTCGTCATGAGATGTTATTCCTTGGTATATGGTGTATATGGTGCAAGTATTGTTTCATTGGTTATCTTGTGCATGTACAGACACCGATTCTCGGGGAGACTAGCTATCTTCTTGGGGAATCTCGTGCCATAACGTACCGTGGTTGGATCTATTATACCAGTCGGGGGTGGGGAGTATTAGTATAGATATGTGATCAAATCCCTATTGAATAAAGTCTTGTTTCTTGAATAGTGTTGGTCATACCCAGCACGTATGATTAGCCAGGCCGCATTGCATCTTGCCCAAGCCGATCACATGTTAAGCTGTACTCACACACTTAGTCATTAGTATTATTGTTCCACCAGCATATTGTTCATTATTGTATTTCTGTCCAGTATTTCCTTATTGTCTATACATTTCTTGTATCTATTTATGCATCTTGTTTATCCACAGCTATTTACTGTTACATAGTTTTTATCATTGTTTGAGAACTGCTATTAGGGTTGTACTCTGCTCCTTCCTGACTGGAAATATTTTTCCAGATGATACTGAGGAGTACCCTACCTACTATGGACCCCAGGATGTTGTGGGTTTAGATTCTGAGACCCTGGCTCAAGAGGGACTTATCCCAACTGAGACAGTTGACCCTGGAGTGTAGCTTTATAGTTTTGTAGTATTCTTTGTACTGGATTTGTCTCCAGCTTTTGTTGTTATTCTTCAGACTCATTGATGTATTATTTTAGACTCATGAGTTGTATTGTGACTATTCATTTCTTTATCTGATTCGTGCTCATTTCCATCTTAGTTCTGTGATTGAGTATTTTATCATTATTGGTGGTTCATTATATTAGATAGATTATCTAGACAGCGTTCTACCGCCGATTCTGCGGCGTAGGCTGGGCGTTGTTTTCGACTAGTACCCTTACACCGGGTGCGGGTCGTGACATTTAGCCTCTGGCTTGATGCTATGCTTTATACCTTTCACCTACCCATACGTACCAAGGTTGTCTTCAAAGTACATTTCACTTAGCTGGTTAGGTCACCCTTGAGTTTTCAAAGTATTTACTTTATGGCATGATTTTATGTATCTTGTTATGTCCCTCTGAGGACCTGGCCCTTTCCAGGTGTATTGTTCATGAGTATTCGCAAGAGCGCAGATCCGAAATTGCTACGTATATTGCGATGAGGACTTCTTTTCGAGCTCGTGATTGGTAGTTGATATTCTTATTATATTTATCTTGTTTATCTATATTCTGGTTCGGTAGTAGATTTGTTTCCATCCACTACCATCATTAGATACTATATATCGAGATCTAGTTATAGATATTGGTTATCCATTTATATATGATTTCTGTGGATGAGATTTAGTTATGCCCTGTGACATATATGTTTACCACTTGTGAATTGTTATTCATATTATATCGTACGTGTATTATGGTTTCCATATATTGGAGTGCCATATTCATACGGCTGGCATGCTTACGTGTCCTGGTCCTATGTATTTTGGGATTGGGGCATGACAGAATTCCTTTGCCCGAAAGCTACATCAGTATGGTGGCACCCGTAGCATATATCAAACTCCTGATAATGCTCGAGTACTCCAACTGCCTAACACTCTCCCCTGGATTTGCCTTCATCTTCTTGTCACACCTGTACGGAGTATCGATCCCTGAAATATTTTGATATCCATAGTATGTGAGCATCTTCTTAATGTAATAAGATTGTGACAATACAATTCTAACTTATGCCCGGATGATCTTTATTCCCAGGATTACATCAGCAACCCCCATGTCCTTCATATTGAACTTGGACGAGTGATTTTTTTTATCTCTGTGACACATTCTAAATATGTACCTAGGATTAGCATATCATCTACATAACGACAAACTATGACTCCTCTTCCATCAGCGAACTTAGTATAAACATACTTATTCTCCTCGCTGACCTTGTAGTTGTTTGATGTAAATCCCTTCGACCAAATTTAGGACTACCTGGCTTAGATAGAGAGACTAGGGTTAGTTTGGAGCCATTTAGAATTAAAACATATATTTTAGATTAATGTACAATATTCGTATCACTTTGTGCACCTTACCGTTGTTTCGATATTTGGAGTGCTACCCTAGCTTTTGCTTTCAAACAAATTTTATACACTTTTCCTAGACGTGCCAGCCTTCTATTCTGACTTTTGTGTAACTCATAAATACCTTCTCTTATATTTCATTTTAGTCGCACAATATTCGTTACAAACGTCTATTCTTAAATCCAAATAAATCCAACTTTGCATCTTTGTTCGTTTCAATCGAAATTGGAGACACAATCTTGATCCATTTTGTACAACCCAATTTATGACAATATTCTATTCTGAGTCTACAACGTCCATGACACTTGTGTCCCACCCAATTTTAACCCTATGCACTTCCAATTAATTAAAGAACACCATTGACACTAATTTTAATTAAATTGATGTAATGTTCCAACCTAACCCAAAACTAGACCCAACACCAACCCAAATCCCCACTCACACCCTCAAGGTTCATACTAAACCCCACACACCCTTTTAACCCACCATATCACATCAAACATGATGTTTTTCCTCATCCAATCCCAAATTTCATTGTTTATGCAATTTTCCAATTGTTAAGGGCTTTTGTGCAAAAAGATAATTATGTGTCCACCTCCCATTGGAGCCAAGCCATGAAGAACCCTCCCCCCTCATTTGTTGACCGATCCTCCACCTAGATTTTTCTTCCATTTTGAGTGTCATACACTCTAACTTTTTTCCTTACATCATCTACACCCTCCAATCAAAACCTAGCCCATCCTAGCCCTCCAATCCTTCATGTAGAACCTTCCTGTCACGACCCGCACCCGATATAGGGGCACGAGTGTGTGGGTACGTTCAGCCTATGCCACAGCATCGGCGGTAGAATACTGTCTAGGTCACAATACTAGCTAATCAATCTCACACGAATATTCAACTCCATAAGGAGACACAGATATCATAATATAATATGGAATATACTCAATCACATAACTAAAGCACGATGAGATATCAAAGAAAATAAATGAAATACAACACAAGTCTAAACAACAATAAATAGTCAAACCTACAATTAATAACATCCGAATCTCCAAGTATGCCAGAAACAAGTCCTCTAAGTCGCAGTATGGAAAAATATTTCTAGTCAGGATGAAGCAAAGTACAAGCACTAACAGCAGTTCCATATATATTGACAAAAACTATAATACAGTGTTAAGAAATACAAGATGGATATAAATACTGGCAATAAGAAATACTGGAGATAATAAAATACTAGAAATAAAAATACAGGAGCATATGTCAACATCAATGGTATACTAGGAATGAAAAGGAATACGAGTGCATGTTAGAACAATGAACTAGAATATAAGTGAATGCTAGAACAATAACTAGAACATAGAGAAATGCTAGATCAATAAACTAGAGATACATGTATAGACTATCTAGCTAAGTGTGTGAAACATCAGCATATCATGTGATCGGCTTGGGACTGATCAGGTTGCTATGTATGGCTAGCTATGATTCATGTAAGGTCAGTCTAACCATCTAGATAGCTATGATGCAAGCAATAGTCAGGCTAATCATACATAACAGGCTATGAGGCATGTAGTGGCCAGGCTGCACCGACGTGAGGTGAGCTATGATTCATGTAGAGTTGGGTATGATCACATAATCTACTAATATCTTCCCGTCCCCGGCTAGCACGATGGATTCCAATCATGACTCCTCGTGATAGGTCTCAATGATGCTAACCCGTGTATCTAATAGTGTCAGAATCAAGTACGCTATACAACTAGAATCATAGAGATGATCAACATAATAAAAACTGTCATAGAATGTACTCGCCTGCGGTCCTTAGCTGGTATGAATCAATGTCCTGTTTCTGAAGTCTTGTCTAAAAAATCCAACAGTCCTATAGACATCATTTAATAATAATATAGAATCAGTCATTACACACAATCACAAATACACTGAATTCAAAGACTACGCTAGGGGTAACACTGGTCAATTAGCAGGGTTGAATGTGCGTCTAACTGCACGGGTGTCACATCTTTAAATGCTGTGCATAATCAGACAGTCAACTCACTAACACATGTCTAAAGCCAGTACGTCAGTGTATACAAGGCAGTCAACTCACAAATACTCAGGGTCACATTTAGTATATTCAATTATACGAAAAAATCCTCAGTCAACCTAAGGTCATACAGTATATACACATATTATAGTCATAACTAGTATTAGCATTTAATTACTTATATATATACATCCATATATTTATATATATAAAAACTAATTATTATAAACACGCACGCACGCACACGCATACTAGTCTTTAGGTTAACCGACACGGGTCTGAAATCAACCAACTAAACCTGTTATGAAGCAATATGTTAACCCTATACTATTCACACATGCACACACATAAAATCACGAAGGAGGGCAGCCGAACCTTGGCGTGCACGCACGGGGTCGACGATGACGACGACGATAATGATGGTGATGATGTTGATGACAATGATGATGATGATGATGATGGTGATGGTGATGGTGATGATGATGATGAAGATGTTGATGATGATGATGATGGTGATGGTAATGATGATGATGATGATGATGATGATAATGATGATAATGATGATAATAAAGATGATGAAGATGATGATGATGATGAAGATGATGAAGATGATGATGATGATGATGAAGGTGACTGCCGGAGGCTGTCGGAGGAGGGGCTCGGCGGTCAGGGAGGTCCGGCAAGGGAAGTGCGGGGATGGTGAAGGAGGATGTCGGGTTCGTGATGTAGTGGTGGTGAGCGGCTTGCTCAGCCGAGGGGGAGAAGAGAAAGTCGGGGCTGCAGTGATCGAAGGAGAGGAGACGATGGTGATGGTGGTCCGGCTGTGACGAGGGTGGGGATATCGAGGGATCATGGCTGTGGGGGAGATGAAGGGAGAGGTCGTGGTGGTGGAGAACGGTGTGTCGACGGGCTGTTGATGGTCGACGGTGGAGTCGGGTGGAAGGAGGTCGGGTTCAGGCGAGGGAAGGCTCGGGACGAAGGTGAGCAGGTGGTAGACTACGGGAAGAGAAAGACGCTGTTGACAGGGCATAGAAGAATGAGGTGAGACATGGAGATAGCCGGGGAAGGGTGAAGTCAGAGACATAGGCGTGTGGGAGGCCATGGGGGTTCAGGCGGCGGAGAAGGCTGTGTCGGATGGAGATGAAGTCGATGGTGCTGTCAATGGCGGAGGTAACCACGGAAAGTCGGGGACAACGGGAAAGAGGGCCGAGGGTGATAGGGTTACAGTGGGGGAGGTCGGGATGGCCGGGCTCCGGCGGTCGAGTTCACCGGAGGAAGGAGAGGGTGATGGTGATGATGAATAGGGTTGGGTTTAAGTTTGAAGAAGGAGGATGGTAATGGTGATGTAAATTAAATAATAGAGGAGTTTTGCATGGAGAGAAGTGGTTGATGGTGACATTCTAGGGATTAGGGCCGGCCATGCCTTGGGATGGGGTTGCTTTAGGAAAAGGTTTATGATGTGTGATATATATAGGAAAGTGTGGGTGGTTAGGATGTTGCTCCATTTAAATGGAGGGCCATGATTTACGATGAAGGAAAATGCATAAACAAAAAGGGGGGGGGAGAGAGAGAGAGAGAGTGGACCGGTCAATGGGGGAGGGGGTTGGTTCTTCATGTGCCTTGACTAATAGGATGGTGATACCTCATTCATTTTTTGCAATAAAGTCCCCAACAATTGGAAAATTACACAAAAGTAGGTTTTTAGGATTTAATGAGGGAAAATACCATGTTAGGTGTGATGTATTAGTTAAAAAGAAAGTGTGGTGTTTAGTATGAAGCTTGAGGGTGTAAATGGGGATTTGGTTTGGTGTTGGATCTAGTTTTGGGTCAAGTTGGGTCCTTACACCAATTTAATTAAAAATTAGTGTAAATGGTATTCTAAAATTGATTGGAAGTACATGGGATTAAAATTAGGTAGGACACAAGTATCATGTACGCAGAAGACTCAGAATAGAATATTGTCATAATTTGGGTTGTACAAAATGGGCCAATTATGTGTCTCCAATTTCGATTGGAACGCACAAGATACAAAGTCAAATTTATTTGGAATTAAAAAATAAACGTCCGCGATGAATATTGTGCGACTAAAATGAAGCACAAGAAAGCATATTTATGAGTTACACAAAAGTCAGAATGGAGGACGGGCACGTCTAGGACAAAGGTGTAAAATTTGTTGGAAGGCAAAAGCTAGTGTAACGCTCCCAATAATCGAAGCAACGGCAAGGCACAACAATTAAATAAAATTACAATATTAAATATACTCTTTAATATTTAATTCTCCAAAATGCTTATTAAATCCATAACCCTATAAGTTGGTTAGGGGTTCATCTAGTGGGCTCCTAGGTCTAGTCTACTAGCTCATGCATTAAAGAACACTATATATATAATATATATATACACATATCAAGCAATTATTTAAAATAAATACACATAATATTTATAAATCACAAAAGACAAAAATATTCCTATTTTAGAATGTGGTAGTGACAAGTCTACCCTCCTTAGAAAAAAATTGTCCTCAAAATTTAAGATCCTCAATAGTTGTATTTATTTATTTTACCATCAAAATTTAATTCATCAAACCATATAATCATGAAGTAAATCCATATTGTTATTTCACAAAATTTTCAAAATTCTATAAATCTCATATTCCTAAAAAAATCTGCAAATTTAAAATCAAACTCCATTCTTATCACAATCTCCTCCAAGATTTTAAGTTAATATCTAAATACAAAAATTTAATATCTAATATTCTAATTTTAAATCTAATCAATGCATATTTATAAAATTGAAATCTCATCCCAAAAATTTGAATTCAAACACTAATTCACCAGTGATCTTATTCCTCGATTTTTTTTCTACACAATACTCAAACAATATAATACTTACGAAATCTTCAAATGCAACATTCAAAATATAAATTTTAAATTTATATCTTGCAGTCAAATAAATATAATGATAATCTTCTTAAATTCCTCAAAATTTAATGACAAATTCAATCATATCATAATCTTTATAAAATCAATGATTTAATAAAATCGTCAATTCTACCATATTAAATTCTCAACTCTTTATTTAAATTAATGTTTATCCTCAAAATTTAAGGCACCTTGTCTCTCTCTGTCCAGTCATAACCTCTTCATTAATCTTCACTATGGTCAAACACCCAACAATCAAGGTCTAAAAAAATTCTACCTACAGTTATACAATATTACAATCTAGAGAAAACATGCATGGTTATGGTTTGTTGTCATTATATTGCAGTCTCTGTCAGGGTATACTGCTAACTACATTCTAGCAAGAAAACCATTGATACAAGCTATGGCACTAAGAAATCGATCAATCAATAAAATAGACGAAAAAGGAACAGAAGGAAAGAACAGAACAGAACCTGCTAACACAATCATGGTTTAATGATGCATCCAAAGTTTAATACCTTTATCCCTTTAGGTACCACTATTTCTACTACAAGCACACCCACTGCTAGCTCTCTTATCCACTGTAATTGTTTATACTAGTTGTTCTTATCACTCAACTGCACGCCAAGCCCAACACAACACACTAAGTACTTCTTCCTCTAATACAACTCTAGGTGGACACCCAAGTCAGTTTACAGTACCATCTTAAGCATGATCAAGCCAACATATCCTTACACATGCACGTCATCTAGTCATATACTAGTAAACATTTTTTACCCACCATAAAATTTTATCCTCAAAATTTTATCCTCAAAATTTAACTTCTCGAACAATTTAAAATAAAATGTATATACTTTCTCAAAAGTCAAATATTCAAATATTGAAATAAAATTTTAATCACTTCCAAAAATCTTTATAGCTTTGACTATGTTTATTGAATTGAATTTGAATCCTTAAAAATTTTAATAACATAAAATCTCAACTCCTCAAAAATTCTTAAAAACTAAAATTTATTTTCAATCTTCAAATTATAAATTTAAATCCATATCTATCTAAGTATACATATAAATACTTACAGTCTCTAACACTCAAGGTACACACAAATACATCACTAGTCTATATCCCTCTACTGTGTACTGTAAATTATACTGCCTGGATTACTTGCACCATTACTCCCGATAAATTTCTACCCATATTAACTGATACACCAATCTAATATTATCACACGGAGTACTTACTGTTACTAACACCTTCCTTAACTAATCCTTGATAAAGAAACACTAGCACTCTTGGTATAGTAACACTAGATTACCTCATCACACTTATTAGAACTCACGATCACTTGCACTTTTATAATACACATGTTTCACTTTACTCTCAAAGGCAGGCATATGGTTCCATATCTCAATTGATGTATAAGTATCTTCCTTTAACCTTTTACAGTCTGATAAACTAATCTGTGATACACTTCACACCTTCCATGACCAATCTTGATATTTTTCTACCCATGGCATCTCATTAATACCCTTTATGCATATACATTTCTTTACTCTTGACACACCCAAGTATCAACCATCAAATTGAATATCATGCTCCATTAATTTTTAATACAATTTCCTCAATACTTAATTATTTACATGGATCACCCAACTACATGAATTCACGACTATCCAGGACTGGCATGCTGACTCTGATACTAACTTCTGGAACCATCACTGATACTCTTTACTCCCCCTTCTACCTATAGTACCAATACTAACTATAATAACACCTATCATAGAACTATTGCTACAAGGTACTATGCTATGGATTATCTCTAGATTGATGCCTATTGTTCACATGTCCAACCAAGAACACTTACAGACTCACAAGTCACACTCTCAACAGTCAACACTAATACTCAAGACACAGACCTAATTGCAAGTCACCAATTATCACACTAACAAGTATCCTTAAAGAAATAAAAATAAAAAAAGAACTGGACTAAGGACTGAAGGTATCTCTATTGCTAGCAAAGAAAATGATGGAACAAGGTCCTAGAATAACATAAGTGGATAAGTATTAAGATGATACTTTAAGAACCAATTTAAGATACAACCTGATAATCATACGCGTCTGTCCAAAATCATGACACTCAGAATCCTCGCCACGCCAGTAAGCATAGCTGCGATAAACGATAGGTTCCATAACTAAGGTATGCAACTCTATAATCATGTCATCTAGAATTCTTGCCCCGCCAACCGGTATGGATGCGAGAAACTCTAAATTTAATAACTAAGATATGTACATCCAAGGTCAGGTTCCTACGTTTCTGCCACGACAGCTAATGTGGCTGCAATAAACTCTAGGCTCTATAACCAAAGCAGACGTTTTTCCTTTCTTACTGTCCTTATCAACATATGTCATCAGATGATACCATAAAATTTAGTCCATAAAGTTTATCTCGATATGAAATCAAACATAACAACGACATCAAGAATTAAATTTAACAACTGATTAACAAGAATCAAATTCAATAATAATAAGTGAGAACGGACGAAAACAAGGGAAAAGATTTAAATTAGAAATTATAATAAGATTCTCAAGGGTCGTCCCAGGAATCTCTCAAAAATTGTGATTGAGTATCCTCTCTCATCCTAGTTTCCTATGTCCTATATTCTATCGCAGGCACACAGTAGTACAACTAAGATGTCGCACTACCACGATATCGCTATATTTGCGAACCCTGACCTGCATGGGCCACCACTAAAAATGTGTCACGACCCACACCCGATATAGGGGCACGAGTGCGTGGGTACGTCCAACCTACGCCGCAGCATCGGCAGTAGAACGCTGTGTAGGTCACAATACTAGCTAATCAATCTTACACGAATATCCAACTCCATAAGGAGACACATATATCACAATATAAAATAGAATATACTCAATCACATAACTAAAGCATGATAAGATATCGAAGAAAATAAACGAAGTACAACACAAGTATAAACAATAATAAATAGTCTAACCTGCAATTAATAACATCCAAATCTCCAAGTATGCCGAAAACAAGTTCTCTAAGTCGCAGTCTGGAAAAATATTTCTAGTCAAGATGGAGCAAAGTACAAGCACTAACAGTAGTTCCATATATATTGACAAAAACTATAATACAGTGTAAAGAAATACAAGATGGATATAAATACTGGCAATAAGAAATACTGGAGATAATGAAATACTGAAAATAAAAATACTGGAGCATATGTCATCATCAATGGTATACTAGCAATGAATGGGAATACAAGTGCATGCTAGAATAATGAACTGGAATATAAGTAAATGCTAGAACAATAACTAGAATATAGAGAGATGCTAGATCAATAAACTAGAGATACATGTATAGACTATCTAGCTAAGTGTGTAAAATATTAGTATATCATGTGATCAACTTAGGACTAATCAGGCTTGCTATGTATGACTGGCTATGATTCATGTAAGGTCAGGCTAACCATCCTGATAGCTATAATACAAGCAATAGTCAGGGTAATCATACATAACAGGCTATGAGGCATGTAATGGTTAGGCTGCACCGACGTGAGGTATAGGTGAGCTATAATTCATGTAGAGTTGGGTATAATCAAATAATCTACTAATATCTCCCCGTCCCCAGCTAGCACGATGGATTCCAATCATGACTCCTCGTGACAGGTCTCGATGATGCTAACCCGTGTATCCAATAGTGTCAGAATCAAGTATGCTATACAACTAGAATCATAGAGATGATCAACATAATAAAAACTATCAGAGAATGGACTCGCATGCGGTCCTTAGCTGGTATGAATTAATGTCTTATTTCCGAAGTCTTGTCTAAAAAATCCAACAGTCCTATAGACATCATTTAATAATAATATATAATCAGTTATTACACACAATCACAAATACACTGAACTCAGAGATTACGCTAGGGGTGACACTGGTTAATTAGTTGGGTCAAATATGCGTCTAACTGCACGGGTGTCACATCTTCAAATACTGTGCATAATCAGACAGTCAACTCACTAACACATGTCTAAAGACAGTACGTCAGTGTACACAAGGCAGTCAACTCACAAATACTCAGGGTCACATTTAGTATATTCAATTATACGGGAAAATCCACAGTCAACCTAGGGTCATACAGTATATACACACATTATAGTCATAACTAGTATTAGCATTTAATTACTTATATATATACATCCATATATTTATATATATATATAAACTAATTATTATACACACGCACGTACGCACGCACACGCATACTAGTCTTTAGGTTAACCGATACGGATCTGAAATCAACCAACTAAACCTGTCATGAAGCAATATGTTAACCTTACACTATTCACACATGCACACACATAAAATTATGAAGGAGGGCAGTCGAACCTTGGCGTGCACGCACGGGGTCAACGATGATAACGACGATGATGATGGTGATGATGTTGATGACGATGATGATGGTGATGATGATGCTGATGATGGTGATGATGGTAATGATGGTGATGGTAATGATGGTGATGATAATGGTGGTGATGATGATGATGATGATGATGATGAAGATGTTGATGATGATGATGATAGTGATGGTGATGATGATGATGATGATGATGATGATAAAGATGATGATGATGATGATGATGATGATAATGATGATGAAGGTGACTGCCGGAGGAGGGGCTCGGCGGTCAGGAAGGTCCGGTGAGGGGAGAGCAGGGACGGTAAAGGAGGATGTCGGGTTCATGATATAGTGGTGGTGAGCGGCTTGCTCAGCAGAGGGGGAGGAGAGAAAGTTGGGGCTGCCTTGATCGAAGGAGAGGAGACGATGGTGGTGGTGGTCCGGCTGTGACGAGGGCGGGGACGTCGAAGGATCGTGGTTATGGGGGATATGAAGGGAGTGGTCGTGGTGGTGGAGAACGGTATGTCGACGGGTTGTTGATGGTCGACGGTGGAGTCGGGTGGAAGGAGGTCGGGTTCAGGCGAGGGAAGGCTCGCGATGAAGGTGAACAGGTGGTGGACTGCGGGAAGAGGAGGACGCTGTTGACAGGGCGGAGGAGAATGAGGTAAGACGTGGAGATAGCCGGGGAAGGGTGAAGTCGGAGACGGAGGCGTGGGGGAGGCCGTGGGGGTTCAGGCGGCGGAGAAGGCCGGGTCGGATGGAGATGAAGTCGATGGTGCTGTCAATGGCGGGGGTGGCCGCGGAAAGTCAGGGACACCGGAAAGAGGGCCGGGGGTGATGGGGTTGCAGTAAGGGAGGTCGGGATTGCCGGGCTCTGGCGGTCGAGTTCACCAGAGGAAGGAGAGGGTGATGGTGATGATGAATAGGGTTGGGTTTAAGTTTGAAGAAGGAGGATGGTAATGGTGATGTAAATTAAATAATGGAGGAGTTTTGCATGGGGAGAAGAGGTTGATGTTGACATTCTAGGGATTAGGGACGGCCATGCCTTGGGATGGGGTTGCTTTAGGAAAAGGTTTATGATGTGTGATATATATAGGAAAGTGTGGGTGGTTAGGATGTTGCTCCATTTAAATGGAGGGCCATGATTTATGATGAAGGAAAATGCACAAACAAAAAGGAAGAGAGAGAGAGTGGACCGGTCAATGGGGGAGGGGGTTGGTTCTTTATGTGCCTTGACCAATAGGATGGTGATACCTTATTGCATTTTTGTAATAAAGTCCCCAACAATTAGAAAATTACATAAAAGTGGGTTTTTGGGATTTAAAGAGCGAAAATACCATGTTTGGTGTGATGTTTAGTATGAAGCTTGAGGGTATAAATGGAGATTTAGTTTGGTGTTGGGTCTAGTTTTGGGTCAAGTTGGGTCCTTACATCAATTTAATTAAAATTAGTGTAAATGGTGTTCTAAAATTAATTGGAAGTACATGGGATTAAAATTAGGTGGGACACAAGTGTCATGGACGTAGAAGACTCAGAATAGAATATTGTCATAATTTGGGTTGCACAAAATGGGCCAAGATTGTGTCTTCAATTTTGATTAGAACGCACAAGATACAAAGTCAAATTTATTTGGAATTAAAAAATAAACGTCTGCGACAAAAATTGTGCGACTAAAATGAAGCACAAGAAAGCATATTTATGAGTTACACAAAAGTCAGAATGGAGGACGGGCACGTCTAGGACAAAGGTGTAAAATTTGTTGGAAGGCAAAAGCTAGTGTAACGCTCCCAATAATCGAAGCAATGGCAAGACACAACAATTAAATAAAATAACAATATTAAATATACTCTCCTATGTTTAATTTCCTAAAATGCTAATTAAATCCATAACCCTATAATTTGGTCGGGGATTCATCTAGTGGGCTTCTAGGTCGAGTCTACAAGCTCATGCATTAAAGAACACTATATATATAAAAAATATATATACACATATCATACAATTATTTAAAATAAATACACACAATACTTATAAATAATAAAAGACAAAAATACCCCTATTTTAGAATGTGGTAGTGACACTTCCCCCTATCCCTAGGAATGCATGTTGCCGGCCCTAATCTCAATGCCATCCTCCTCTCTCTCTCATACATAAATACCTCCTCTCTCTCTCTCTATTTTTTTATTCACAACCTCACCCTCACCCTAACCGAACCCTAAAACTATTTCTTCTTCTTCCCCGACTTCCTTCTCCAGCCACCTCCTCCTTTGAGAATCCCGCCACCGCCACCGCCACGACCACCTTCCTCCTCCGACCCCCTCCTCCCCGACAGCAACCACCACTGCCACAGTAGCCATCGTCACCACCCTCTCCATCACCATCACCACCACCATCATCATCACCATCCCGCCACCAACACCAACCCGACATCACGGCCATCACCGCAGCCACGACCACCACTCCCCCCACCTTCCTCTTCCTTCCCCGACTTCCCTCTCTACCTTAGCAACCACCGCCAACACTGCCACAACAACCAGTCGCCACC
This sequence comes from Iris macrosiphon, assembly GCA_036927795.1. NCBI lineage: Eukaryota > Viridiplantae > Streptophyta > Magnoliopsida > Asparagales > Iridaceae > Iris > Iris macrosiphon. The sequence goes on along the minus strand of JAYESA010000002.1, from coordinate 35,889,048 downwards.
ATCAGCCTCTCCACCACTTCCATCACCATCGTCACTACCTCACAATCATTATTATTTTGCCATCACCATCAACCCCTTTACCCGACCCCGGCAGCAACACCACGACCGCCACTCTCCTCCTTATTCTCCTTCCCTGGCCAACACTACCATCACCATCACCATCACCATCGCCACCATCAGCCTCTCCATCACCATCACCACCACCTTAACCACCGCCACCATCTCCCTCCCTTCTCACCCCGACCACAGCCAACTCGCCACCCCGTCGTCCTCACGACCACTACCATAGCCACCACCCCGGCCATCATCCCCACGACCAACCCACCACCACCAGCAACCCACCATGACCCGCTGCTGCTGCCATTGCTGCTGCTTCTGCTGCTACGAGCTGCTGTTTGGCCGGAGCACCACCCCCCACCCGCCGGAGGCAGGCCGTCCACGGGCAGCGGACCAAGCACCACCCCCGGTTTACGAGCACACCTAGGGTTACATTTCTACTACTTTTTCTTGATGTTGTTATTGTTGCATGGATAAATGTTGGCTAGTGAACCCTAGTACCTAGTGTTTATATGTGCATATTTTGGAATAGTGGTTATTGTTAGTAAATACTTTATAGAAATTATGTTGTTTAGTATGGCATATAATTGTGTAGTCCCTAGGTGCTTAGACTAAACTTCCAACCTTAGCCAACGTATTTAGTTAGAACGTTTATTTGGTTTAGTCTCTGCGTAACTCATGACGTTGCATAAGTTGTACTTTTGTACATGATTAGCATAGTATAATGTAGAGATTGATATTTATTGTTATACATTCATAGGCACCCAAGACAATTCTACCTTGGCTGCGGGTTTCAGATCATTACTTGTGCACATAGGAGTTCCAGACAAGTATACCTTGCCTTATTGTACTATTTAAATTCAGTTATTATTAGTTGCATGTTTTATTATTTTAATATTTTATAACTGTGCACGTTCGAGAAAGACTCGGGTGCAGTCAACGAAGGCGTTGACGTTAGAACTTGGTCTGACCTAGTGTCTAATGGACGCCCCTAAAGTTGTGGAATTATCAATATGACTTCCCAGGCCTTGACACGTATCTTTGCACGTCACAGAGTGAGTTCATATAGGGACGCGTGCTTCATGCTTGACTGGCCATCAGTGTGAGCAGCATGTGTGACGGTATTTAGCTTAGTTGTATATTTCTTTAGTGACTTGCATTATAGTACGAGATGACCACATCGTATTCGCGACTTGTACATTGGCATTGGGCTGGAAAGACAATTAGTAGGCGTTTGGGACAAACATTTGGCTACCGTAGTTTCAGAGTAAACTATGGGGTCGTGAGCCTCAGTGTTACCCGGTTATGGGCATTGTGTTACCCGGTTATGGGCTATGTGCTACCCGGTTATGGGCGTATATGCTGGTCGATACATCCGGCAGAGGTTACTAGCTGCGCGCTATCATGATCGGTGATGTAGTCAGCATATACTCCTGGCATCCAATTTACAGCTAATGCCAGGTACTTAGCCTCTGGCTTGACGTTACGCTTTATACCTTTTACCTACCCATACGTACCAAGGTTGTCTTCAAGTGTATTTCACTTAGCTTGTTAGATCACCCTCGAGTTTACACAGTATTTACTTTATGTCATGTATTTTTGTATCTTGTTACGTCCCTCCGAGGACCTGGTTCCTTTTCAGATCCGGACGAGCACTTGTACCCAACCATCTACGGAGCAGGAGTAGAGACCGGATTCGTGGCTGAGGACTTTGAGGCATTTTCAGAAGAGTTCCCGTGATTTGGGTACGCTGCTGTTTTGGACTAGAGCATTCTTATCTAGTTCGTTGATACTCTATTCTAGTTATCTTACTTTTTTTCGTACTTTTATTTTATTGTTGTATTTCAGTGGGTTTGTCCCCATTCAGACTATTTCAGATATATTATGGATATTCAGACTCTTGTATTTCAATTACCAGCACTTGCTTCAGTCTTTATTATATTTATTCTGTGGATGAGATTAGACATTTACTACTGTATGATAGCATATTGGAATTGATAGTATTTTAGGACAGTGTAATACGCTTCATCGGATCCATTAAATTAGGAAATCCTTCTGAATCGTATTAGCTGGCCATTGCCACGTGGCCTAGTCCCATGTATTTTGGGACTGGGGCATGACTTGGTTTTAGTGATGGCCCATGTAGGTCTCTGTTTATCGCTTATGGTATGGTATTATGCCCAGCAAGCCTACAATAGGATACAAATTATTAGATCTCATCCACCTTGACTACCATCTTTGAACCTCCTTCGTATTTAATTGTTTGAATATCTGCATCCTATTTGTTATTCCCGTACTCTTTTAATGTAGTTCTATCTCTTGCAGAGAGATAAACTTGCCTAGCGGACGCAGGGCATACGGTGCCATTGTGCCATCCGCCACTGCGCAGAGGGAGGATACATCCCTTGGACCACCTGGAGAGCAGCCACCACCGTAGGTCCCGGTGATACCACAGGCCCCGTTGATATACTGGCACCAGACTTCTCAGAACGATCCGATATAGCAGCATGAGGGACAGACTTCACAGATGGTCCCGACACAACACCTCGAGGGTCAGACTTCGAGGGCCACGCTGATGCTGCAGCCCAAGGGTCCGACATCTCAGGTAACACCTACAGCACAGCCGAAGATTCCATTGCCACCACCTCCACCCTTTCCACCTCAGATGCCACATCCAGAGGGACAATCATAGATATTCTAGTTTTTCCAGGCCATGATGCAGGCGCAGTGGCATTAGGCTGAGACTATGAGACATAGCTTGATGGCAGTTCTAGAGAGGCCACCTACCACAGCACCAGCACCTGTACCTGTTCAGCCAGCTGGTATAGTTCGAGGGTTTTATCAGATGGGCTCGGATAACCTTTTGGGCAGCGAGACTGCAGAGGAGATCTCTGATTGGGTCGCCAACACAGAGATATTACTGGAGGCTTCTCAGCTGCCTCCGGACCTTTTGATGACCGTAGTGAGGGCCTAACTGAAAGGTAATGTCCATCACTGGTGGGACTCCATGGAGTGCAGCATCGACAAGAAGCAGACATTGGAGCAATTTCTAGAATACTTCAATGCGAAGTACTTTCCAGCTACTGTCAGGAATGCGCTCTACTCTCAGTTCCTATATCTGGAGCAAGGGAACATGACTATAGATGCGTATGACCTGGAGTTCAGTCGACTTAGTATATTTAGTGCCGTCCTGATACCCAATAATCTAGAGAAGGCCAGAAGATTCCATCATGGTCTGACGTATGAGCTACAGAGGTACACTTCCACCAAGGCGAGGATCTTTTACGAGGAGGTTCTGTCAGAGGCTAGGATCCAGGAGGCTATTGGCAGAGGATCGAGGCATTCCAGTATAGCTACACCAGCTAAGGCACAACCAGGAGCAGGAGGATTGATCCGTCATCCAGGAGTGCAGACGCAATAGAGGGTTATGCCGTATCAGCAGAGAGAGCTACCGACATGTCACTTTTGTAGAAAGAAGGGGCATGTTCAAAAAGATTGCTGGAGAAGGTTAGGACAGTATTTAAGGTACGGATCGAACCAACATCAGGCTCAGGAGTGTTCCCAGTATGTCAATAGAGCCCAACAGATAGTGCAAAGGCCAACTCCACCGGTCCTTGGTATGTCCGTAGTATTGCTTGATAATTTATATCTAATTATGTGTTTATTTTAATTTTGAGGACAAAATTCTTATAAGTTGGGTAGATTGTAAACTCTCTCGACCAAATTTAGGTCTACCTGGCTTCGATAGAGATACTAGGGTTAGTTTGGAGCCATTTAGAATTAAAACATAGTATTTTAGATTAATGTACAATATTCGTATCACTTTTTGTACCTTACCGTTTTTCGGTATTTGGAGCACTATACTAGCTTTTACTTTCAAACAAATTTTACACACTTTTCTTAGACGTGCCAGCCTTCCATTCTGACCTTTGTGTAACTCATAAATACCCTCTCTTGTGCTTTATTTTAGTCGCATAATATTTGTTACAAACGTCTATTCTTAAATCCAAATAAATCCAATTTTGCATCTTTGTCCGTTCCAATCGAAATTGGAGACACAACCTCGACCCATTTTGTGCAACCCAATTTATGATAATATTCTATTCTGAGTCTACTATGTCTATTACACTTGTGTCCCATCCAATTTTAACCCTATGTACTTCCAATTAATTAAAGAACACCTTTGACACTAATTTTAATTAAATTGGTGTAATGTCCTAACCTAACCCAAAAATAGACCCAACACCAACCCAAACCCCCACTCACACCCTCAAGGTTTATACTAAACACCACACACCCTTTTAACCCACTACTTCACACCAAACATGATATTTTTCCTCATCCAATCCCAAATCCCATTGTTTGTGCAATTTCCCAATTGTTAGGGGCTTTTGTGAAAAAAGATAATTAGATGTCCACCTTCCATTGGAGCCAAGCCATGAAGAATCCCCCCTCATTTTTTGACCGGTCCTCTACCTTGGTTTTCCCTCCATTTTGAGTGTACTATACACTAACTTTTTCTCCTACATCATCTACACCCTCCATTCAAAACCTAGCCTATCCTAGCCCTATAATCCTTCATGTAGAACCTTCCCCCATCCCTAGGAATGCATGTGGCCGGCCCTAATTCCAATGACATCCTTCTTTCTCTCTCCTACATAAATACCTTCTCCCTCTCTCAATTTCTCTCATTCACAACCTCAACCTCACCCTACTCTCACCCTAAAACTATTTCTTCTTCTTCCCCGACTTCATTCTCCGGCCACCTCCTCCTCCGAGCATCCCGCCACCGCCACCGCCAACTTCCTCCTCCGACCTCCCTCCTCCCCGACATTAACCATCACCGCCACAGCAGCCATCGTGACCACCCTCTCCATTACCACCACCACTACCATCATCATCATCATCCCGCCACCATCACCATCCCGACATCACGGCCATCATCGCAGCCACGACAAACACTCCCCCCACCTTCCTCTTCCTCTTCCTTCCCTGACTTCCCTCTCCACCTTAGCAACTATCGCCAACACCGCCACAGCAACCAGTCGCCACCATCAGCCTCTCCACCACTTCCATCACCATCGTCACCACCTCACCATCGTCGCCACCTCACCATCATCATCATTTTGCCACCACCATCAACCGCTTCACCCGACCCCGACAATAATACCACGACCGCCACTCTCCTCCTCCTTCTCCTTCCCCGGCCAACACCACCATCACCATTACCATCGCCACCACCATCCTCTCCATCACCATCACTACCACCTTAACCACCGTCACTACAACCAACGCCACCATCTCCCTCCCTTCTCACCCCGACCACAGCCAACCCGCCACCCCGGCCATCATCCCCATGACCAACCCATCACCACCAGCAACTTACCACGACCAGCTGCTGCTGCCATTGCTGTTGTTGCTGCTACGAGCTGCTGTTTGGCCGGAGCACCACCCCCCACCCGCCGGAGGCAGGCCGTCCACGGGCAGCGGACCAAGCACCACCCCCCAGTTTACGAGCACACCTAGGGTTGCATTTCTACTACTTTTTCTTGATGTTGTTATTATTGCATGGATAAATGTTGGCTTGTGAACCCTAGTACCTAGTGTTTATATGTGCATGTTTTGGAATAGTGGTTATTGTTAGTAAATACTTTATAAAAATTATGTTGTTTAGTATGGCATATAATTGTGTAGTCCCTAGGTGCTTAGACTAAACTTTTATTTGTGCATACTAACCTATTAAATAGGACATGGGTTAGATTATACGATATTTAGAGTTGTGACGTATATGATAGTTAATTTTGTTATTGTGCACGGTATCCGAGGATATGACGTACTCGTACATGGAGACCTAGAGGGTTACCAATATCGAACTCGTCTTGGAAATCTAATTGAGTAGAATACCTAGTACCCTTGTGTTAGAGGTGCAACTTAGCACCTACACGAATCATAGTTTTGATCGCGATTGTAAAATATGAGAAATGATACCTTATGATGACTTGTAAATGCTGTGGGATAAGTAGACTAAGTGTACACTTCCCCCCTTGATCCTTGACTAGTCAACCTTAGCTAACATATTTAGTTAGAATGTTTATTTGGTTTAGTCTCTGTGTAACTCATGACGTTGCGTAAGTTGTACTTTTGTACATGATTAGCATAGTGTAATATAGTTATTGATATTTATTGTTATACATTCATAGGCACCCAAGACGATTCTACCTTGGCTGTGGATTTCGGATCCTTACTTGTGCACTTCGGAGTTCCAGGCAAGTATAACTTGCCTTGTTGTACTGTTTAAATTCAGTTATTATTAGTTGCATATTTTATTGTTTTAATATTATATAACTGTGCGTGTCCGAGAAAGACTCAGGTGCAGTCAACGAAGGCGTTGACGTTAGGACTTAGGTCTGACCTAGTGTCTAGTGGACGCACCTAAAGTTATGAAGTTATCAATATGACTCCCCAGGCCTTGCACGTATCTTTGCACGTCATAGAGTGAGTTCATATAGGGATGCGTGCTTCATGCTTGACTAGCTATCGGTGTGAGCAGCACGTGTGACATAATTTAGCTTAGTTGTATATTATTTTAGTGACTTACGTTATAGTACGAGATGTCAACATCGTATTCGCGACTTGTACATTGGCATTGGGCGGAAAAGATAATTAGTAGGCGTATGGGATAGCATTTGGCTACCGTAGTTTCAGAGTAAACTACGGGGTCGTGAGCCTCAGTATTACCTGGTTATGGGCTATGTGTTACCCGATTATGGGCTATGTGCTACCCGATTATGGGCGTATATGCTCGTCGATACATCTGGTAGAGGTTACTAGCTGTGCGCTAACATGATCGGTGATGTAGTCAGCATATACTCCTGGCATCCACTTTACAGCTAATGGCAGGTACTTAGCCTCTGGCTTGATGCTACGCTTTATACCTTTTACCTACCCATACGTACCAAGGTTGTCTTCAAGTGCATTTTACTTAGCTTGTTAGATCACCCTCAAGTTTATACAGTATTTACTTTATGATATGTATTTTTGTATCTTGTTACGTCCCTCTGAGGATCTGGTACCAGATCCAGATGAGCACTCGACCCGACCATCTACGGAGCAGGAGTATAGGTCGAATTCGTGGCTGAGGACTTTGAGATATTTACAGAGGAGTTCCCGTAATTTGGGTATGCTGCTGTTTCGGACTAGAGCATTCTTATCTAGCTATTTGATACTCTAGTCTAGTTATCTTACTTCTTTTCATACTTTTATTTCATTGTTGTATTTCAGTGGGTTTGTCCCCATTCAGACTATTTCAGATGTATTATGGATATTCATACTTTTGTATTTCAATTACCAGCACTTGCTTCAGTCTTTATTATATTATATTTTGTGGATGAGATTAGACATTTACCTGCTGTATGATAGCATATTAGACTTGATAGTATTTTAAGACAGCGTAATACGCTTCGTCGGATCCATTAAATTGGGAAATTCTTTGGAGTCGTATTAGCTGGTCATTGCCATATGACCTGGTCTTGTGTATTTTGGGACTGGGATGTGACATGATCTAATAAATTTATTAAACTTCTCATGCTATATCTTGGGAGCTTGCTCCAAACCGTACATTGATTTTACAAACTTGCTGACATTGTCTCCAAGACCCTTAACGAAAAATTCTTCTGCTTGTTCCATGTAAATTTATTCGGTCAGCTCTCCATTTAGGAATATTATTTTAATATCCATCTGATGTATTATCAGCTTATGAATTGCACTTAGATCAATCAATATCCTGCTGGTTGTCATCCGCATAATTGGAGAATATGTGTTCCCTGCTTCTGAGAAAATTTCTTGAATACCAGCCTTGCCTTGAACTTATCTACAGTTCTGTCGACCTTCATCTTCTTCTTGAAAATCTATTTACATCTGATAGGGTTTTCTCCTTTAGGCAGATCAATAACATCCAAGTGTTGTTGGAGGTTATAGAGTCAAACTCATCATTGACAGCCTCTTTTCAGAAGACAACATCTCTGGTCTTCATCTCCTCATCATAGATAAGTAAGCGGATCTACTTCTACATAATAGATGATAAAATTATCTCTGAACTTCTTCTTCCTCCTCACTCGCTTTGTTGATGGCTCAATGAGTTCTAGTTCAAACATTATCTCTTCAACGACAACCTCTTCTTTGACTATGTCTTCTTTGGAAGCACTTGTCTTCTTTGGAAGCACTTGTCTCCTTTGGACTAATACTATTCTCCAAAATATTTGCGTAAACAATATTTTTGTGCCTTGTAAATTTATTTTTAAAGAATTCTGCGTCGGGATATTCAATGATATGATTATACTCAATATCAAAGAACCTTCGAGCATCACTTTTTTTAAGTGTATCCCAAAAATCTTGTCTTCGTTGTCCTTATTTTTAGCATCTGAATTTTTATATCCAAAAGCTTAATATATATCATACACCCCCACTCTCGAATGATATTTAAGTTGGGTCCGACTTTAAAAGAGATTTTATGTGGAGTAATGTCAGAAGTTGTGTACGACACTCTAAGAATAAAAGTTGCCATGAGCGCAGCTTCTCCCAAGAAACTGTTTGGAAGTCCCACTGTCAATAATATTGAATTCATAATCTTTCAACGTTATATTCTTTCTTTCTACAACTTCATTTGATTTAGGGGAATACAGAGAAGTTATCTCATTAACAATTTTATTTTCTCTGTAGAATAATGCGAATTCAAGAGACCGATACTCTCCGCCTTTACCACTTCTTAGTCTCTTTAGTTGTTGTCCGGTTTGACGCTCGTCTTCAACCTTGAAGTCCTTAAACTTCTCTAATGCTTCATCTTTTAATTTAAGAATATAGACAATGCGTACTTCGAGAAGTCATCGATGAGTGTAATAAAGTACTTTATCTCAACTTTTGTGGAAAATTGCTTGAAGTCATAAATATCTGAGTGTACCAACTCCAGACGATCTGTACTTCGATTCATCCGTTTGAATGATTCTCTTATAATCTTCGTCTTCATGCAGACTTCACACTTTCTCCACCTCCTTAACCCTATTTGGAGTTTGTGCACTCAGATATCTATAACTTCACACTTCTCCACCTCCTTAACCATTGGACTAGATATCTTGTTAATTCTTTTATAATTTACATGTCCTAGTCTATTATGCCACAACTCAAGAGGATAACCAGAAGAAGAGACTGCATTAACATTTTTAGTCTGAGTTACAAGTTGAAGTTTGAATATTCTTTCAGTACAAAATAATTTTCTGAAGTAAGGTCATTTATATGAAATCACCATCTGTCCACCATTGATGTCCATCCTCAATCATGTGTTACATAACACACTTCCTGAGATCAGGTTCTTTGCGATTACCGGTACATGCTTCACATCTTGTAGTTCAGCGACTTTTTCGAAGTCAGATTCAATACCACCGTCCCGATCCTAAGTATTTTATTTTGTGACTTGTTCACTATCGAAAACTTCTTCAAAGTAGGCTTGTATGTGGTGAGTAACTCCCTCTTTAAGCAAACATAGCAGGATGTACCAGTCCACCCACCAGTTAGTGTCAATACTAGTTGAGTCAACCTGCATAATCATAACAACCTTCTTAGGCTTACTTTGCTCATTTGGTTTGGCTTGGATCCACAGCTCTTCTTGTAGTGGCCCTTCTTGCCACAGTTGAAGCAAGTCACGTCTGACTTGGAATTTGGCTTAAAAGAAACCAATTTTACCTTCATATGGTTGAATTCCTTCTTTATATTGTAAGAAGCCTTCTGCTTTTCCTTGGAGTCTCCAATATGCACTATATTTGCCTTGGCCAACTGTTTGTATAGAGTGTCCACCTTGAATTGAGCCCTCAACTCATCTTTAATATGAATCTAGCACAATAGGAGTTCTAAATCAACCTACATATTCTTATGGTACATGTCCGTAATGAACTTGTTCCACCTAGGAGGATCTTGGAGATAATAACCCCCTTCCCCCATAATAGACTTGTTTTCTTGGGGCATGCCTTCATCCTCAAGTTTTTAACATAACTTGAGAAAATCTTTGACTTTAGGCAACAAGACCTTGTCATCCTGAAACTGTATCTTGAAGAACTTGTTAATGATGTGAATCTTGGATCTCTTCTCATTAGACTTATAGTGTTTCTCCAGAGACTCCCAAACGTCCTTAGCATGGACTGTCTTGCTGTATGATTCTGCTATTGAATCTTATATGGCATTCAAAATCAACAGTTTGTAGAGGTTGTTGTCTCACCTCTACTTATGTTGTAGAGCAGTAGCCTCAGCAATCCTCCGAGCATTATAAGTATCCAAAAGAGTAGGTTCAACATATGTCAATATATAATTAACATTCACGAGTTGAAGATTGAGGCTGATCTTTCTCTTCCAAATATTGTAGTACTTCCCGTCAAACTTCTCAAGTTGAAACTTGTATCGAGAAGTCTTACACGACTGTTCTCCATCTTTATCGAATCTTGTTTTAAGATTTCTAGTCCCGAGGTAGATCAAAGATGGATCAGTAAGGCAAGGAACATAGATCATGCAAACTTTACACTTTGTTCTCTGTTTGATCTTGAAATTATAGTCGAGAATTAGAGATTCGTGATTCACGAAAATATGTTTGCTCTCTAAAGAACTCGATTCCAAGAAAATACTTTAAATATACACATATCATATTACAACTTACGAAATATTAAAATTGTTCTTCCTTGCCATGCGCATTTGCAATTAAGATAGAGAATTTTACAATAGAAGAAGAGAGAAGGAGAAGAAAAGTAAATCAATAATCTTGCTCGGGTGATGACGACCACCATTGCTCAAAGAAAGATTTGCCCTCTAGACGACCCGCTCCCAAGAATCAGCAAGTTCACAAGAGAACTTCTGGAACGCTTGTAGTCACCTTTGTTGCTGGCTTGAAAGGACTCCTAGAATTTGGTGGCAGCCACATCAATCAACTCTTCCATCTCTCACAATTTTGTATGTTCCTCAAAGGAGGCACAAAGAGACTATTTATAGAGTAGGAAGAAAATCCTAAACCTAATCCTGCCCGTCATCCAAATTCGGAGGATATTAATCAAATAAAAATTGAATCCCAGAAGATCAGGATTGATTTAATTTAACTGACCTTCCATAACTGTCCAGATCTCATAATCTGTGAATATGTGCACATTTTGCGCAGCTTACTCGTACATGTATACGAGCATAATAGTATACCAGTGCAGCAGCCCATGCATGCATAAGTACAACGACGCATGAGCACAAACGCGTAGTAGCACAATAGCTCATGCGCGAATACACGCCTACACATATACGCGTATAGTACGCACAACGCCCGTGCTAGCAACCCTGCATGCAACTCGGGCAAAAACTCGCTCATAAAATGAGCACACAAGTGCAATATATGTGCATAAGCTCCATGTGCCCTATGCGTACGTGCAAAGTGCGCCATAAAAGTACCACTTTGCGCTTTTCGCTCATGTCCGAGTCTAAGTCCAAGTCGCTAAGTGCCTTCGAGGCTTATCTCCTAAGAGAATTTTTTCAAAGAGAGTGACAAAAACAAATATTGTTTCTTTGAGATTTAAACTTAAATCCTCTAGAAAAATTACCCCTCATAGGCTACCACCCCATGTGTATATGCCAATATAAAGCATACTTATATATTGGGATATACACTTTGGTGGTTTTCCAATGTGGGACTAAAGTTCCCAAAGCTAAGTAGAAAACCCCCAAAGTTCTAACAATCCTTTATTATTGTTTAAATATAGTTCTAACAATCCTTGATTACTTTTTTTAGTTTATAATTGGTCTATATGTGTTTTGTACAAGAAAAAGGACAAAATAAAACTGGTGGTGCCGCTATGGACGGTAAATTCTTGTGCTTATACTAGTAGTATTGGAGTCACCCATGAGGATGATGAGGAGCTTCACAATAGCCATCATATTATAGTGATCTACTGACAAACTCTAAACTAGAAACACATAATGTTCTAATTTGTTCGACATCTCATCAATCTCAGGCATATGTTACACTTTTTGCCATGTTGTGAATACTAACCGTTAAGTACATGACTGTTCAACATGCCTTATACTCGATTTATCATGACTACTATCCATCAATGATGTGTCTTATTAGCTTTCTAACCTCTACATGTCGAATATGTATTCTAAATACACATGTACGCAAATGTAGTTCCTTATTATATTATAGTAGTTTTATTTTTCTGTCTTGTGATATTCATTTTTCACTTATATCCATGTTTTATAATACTTGTTACTTACTTTCAGTTATCACTATTGATTATATATTTAGTGTAATTATATCGTGTATTCACCTAGTGACTGAATCAGTTGAATCCGTTGACAAAAGGATTACCCTAAGATGATCATCTCATGGCTATTGAGAACAAATCTTTTTTTAACAATACTGAGTTAGGTTCTTCTCTTACCAGCCATAATAGTACGAAAAGAAGGTACTTCCTCATATCCTGACTAGATAGTTGATATTAAACGATGATGAGGATTATGCCCATACCTTCTATGGCCACGTAGTAGATGACACCATTGAGGAGTCCATCCCTACCTAGGAGATTAATTTTAAGGAGTAGTCAGTTAAATAGGCTAGTATTTCCTTTTCAACATATTAATTTTGGTTGTACACATTTATCTTATCTTATGGCATGTACTAAAGCTATGGATTAATGGATGTCCCAAAACTATAGTTTTCTGATATACTAGTATTTTTTTGTCCTTATTCCTTTTCTATTTTTCTACTTGTTGTGAATGAGATATAATAGAATTTATTGTGGTTGCGATAATTTATCTATGGAATGTTAGATGATTATAAAATAGGTTTAGATAGCGTATTAACATCGATATTACTGTCTGCTATTAAAGCAAGTATAAGAAACTTTTGCTTAACAACCAACAAAAAGTACAAAGAAATCTTAGACAGAAAATCTAAGTACACTATTTTTGATGTGAGGAATGTGACGATGGAGATCGAGTACTGCAACGACTATTTTACTCCATTGACGGTCCGATGAGCAGATGATGATGCTATCCTCTTTTCTCTCTCTTGATCTTGTGTGCACGTATGTAGCTCACCTAGGGGGTATGGTATCTGAAGCAGAAAAGCCATCCCTTTGGAACGTCCAAGTTTCTTTTATTTATACCCATCATGCTGATGGGCTATGTGTCGCATATGCTTCTGTTTGGTGGCTGCAGGAGGCTCCTTCAATAGAATGCGGTTGCAACTGTAACCGCATACTAGGGCGGGCTACCACGCAACTTCGGTTGAGATCTACTGTTTGATAAGATCTCGGGGTTATTTTTAACTCCTTTGTATACGTAACCCAGTCAGTTGGACACGTAATCAGTACTAACTGTGTGAAAATCTTTTCGGTTGCAACAGAAAGATCTTGCAAGTCGTGTCATGCCACAGTACCGAAATACAGAGACATACATAGCCAGCTCCCCCGTATGAGGTATAGAACATCGTATGGTGGTAACGGCTGTAACTAGGCAAGGGGGTGCAAACTACAAGCAAGTTACTTATGGTCACACATCACATCTATTGTCTCAATCAGTCAAGGAAGAACAGTAAACATAGAACATATATGACAAGAAAGTAAGGCATCCTAAACGCCCTGCCATGATCTTCTGGAAACCAGTTGTACAAAAATAAGAAAGCTAGCAGAGTATCAAAAGTACATGACCATGATCAGCTGCAGTCTGATTAATTATAATAATATAGGGAAACTAAATGTCTAGATTCATGCCTAACAAGTGCTGGTGGCCAAACGCCCAAAATAAGTAAAGTGTGCAATAACGAGCAGGGAAGAAGAGACTCACTCGTTTCTTTCAGTGGCTATCCTTCTGGTACGCGCCATGGTTCAGGGGGGAATACGCTTGATCCTCGGGTGTTGGCTCTAAAACTGGCCATGCAAAACCAGTGGGGTAAGACCCCAAATAATAAGTACCATAAATGAAGCACAAATGAAGAAATAAAACCAAGTTATGAAATATATATATATAGTTCTGTCTCGTAGTTTTAGTTTATCGACTATCGTGACACAATAATCTAACCCTACAACCAAACAAGGACAAGGGTTAGACCATCGCACCATGATAGACCATGTCCCTAGACTATTTGACAACAGATACAATACATAAACAAGCTTAGTTACATAATCGACCAATCACTTGTACGGCTTATTAGATAGAGTCTGGGTTATCCCAGAGGTGTTATGCATATAATAGGAATCCTTAGATTAAACCATATTCTATCAGGGGATAACCGGGCCAAGAATCGTCGTATAGCACATAGTAGTATGCACCGGTCCCTCGTAAGGCCACCGTGCTAAGATCACATAGAACATATAGTATAATATAATAGTCGAATATTGTCATCCACAAATGAGGATTTAAACAATATCCATGGGGGCCGGCCTTTACTCCCCATATAATGATTGAGGATGGCTAGTTAACCACTGTCACGCCCCAGTCCCAAAATACGTAGGACTAGGACACGTAAGCATGCCAGCCGCATGTATATAGTAACTCCAATATATGGAAACCATAACACATGTGTACGCTATATAATGAATAATAATTCACAAGTGGTATAACTATCACAAGTCACAGGGTATAATCTAAATCTCATCCATGGAAATAATATATAAGTAAATAACCAATATCTATGAAACTAGATCTCAATATAAAGAACCTCAAGATGATAGTCGGATGGAAACAAATCCACTGCCGAACTAGAATAAATAAAATAGATACAATATAAGTACACCATCTAAGTATCACGAGGCTCGAAGAGAAGACCTCCACGGAATATAAGTAACCAGTCCGGATCTGCGCTTCTGCGAATACTCATAAACATCTACACCTGGAAAGGGACCAGGTCCTCAGAGGGACATAACAAGATACATAGAAGCATGCCATAAAGTAAATACAGAATAAATAAAAGGGGTGCACTAACCATCTAAGTGTGTGAGAACAACTTTGGTATGTATGGGTAGGCGTAGGCATAACGTCCATACCACTCCGTAGAACGGGGAATCTGCATAGTATATAACGTCCATACCGTTCCGTAGAACGGGAAATCTGAATAGTATAACGTCCATACCGCTCCGAAGAACGGGGAATCTGTATAGTATACAACGTCCATACCGCTCCATAGAATAGGGAATCTGAATAGAGGAAGTGGGTATCCCATACGCCTACTAGTCGTCCTCCCCGCCCAATGATCTATGCATGTTGTATCCATGATACGCCGTAGCTACTACACCGAGACGAAGTGCAAGTATCGGTGCCGTAACTCTGGCTCATAGTTTATTGTTAGAACAATAGTCCAACCTTATAACCAAACAAGGACAAGGATTGGACCTTCGTACTACAATAGTCTATGCTCCGACTACTAATAACTGCTAAGTCTTCTAACATGCATCACTATTAGCAGTTATACCCTATCCGTCGCACGACCTATACGTACAGGTGGCCAATCGCATACGCAAGTCCGTGCCCTACATGAGACTCACAGCACGTGTAAGAAATATGTCAAGGCCTGGGAAGTCATACCGATAACTCCAAAACTTTAGGTGGGTCCACTAGACACTAGGTCAGACACAAGTCCTAACATCAACGCCATCGTTGACTACACCCGAGTCTCTCTCGGATGCGCATAGTTTATATAATCTAAAATAATAAACATGCAACTAAAATAATAACTGAATTTAAACAGTACAACAAGGCAAGGTATACTTGCCTGGCAAGAAAGCTGTGTAGTACCAATAACATGCTCCTGAAGTCTCGCAGAATAATCTGATATGTCCTATATACATATAATATAATACAACACAACATCAGTCATTACACTAGCACATACACAACCATAAATACATTGGACTCGGGGGTACGCTAGGGGTAACACTGGTCAACTAACACGATCAATTGTGCGACTAATTATGCGGGAGTCCTATATTAAATGTTGTATCAAAATTAGAAAGTCAAAATAACATGTGTCTAGGCCAACATGGTTAAGGTAAACACGGAATAATTCACAGTGTCCTAGGGTCGTACAGTCTAGTCACATATATAGCTACTATTATTATTTAGCATTTAATTACATATATAATACCTCCATATATTTATATGTATATATATATATATATATATCACTTTAATTCTAATACGCGTACGTGTACGCGTACAAGTCATTGGGTTTACCGATACGGTCTAAAATCTATTGACTATCAATAAGCAATGCTAATAGCATACAAAAGCACACATAAAAAGGAGGAGGGGGACTGGTTCGAACCTCAAGGTACGCGCACGAGAATGATGATGACGACGATGTGGTTGACGATGATGACGATGATGCTCATGGTAAAGATGATGGTGATGATCATGATGGTGATGACTAGGATGATATTGTAGATGATGGTGATGACTCGGATGATGATGTGGATAATGGTGATGACTAGGATAATGATGTGGATAATGGTGATAACGAGGATGATGATGAGATGGTGATGATGGGGTGATGTTGATGAAGTTCATGGTGAAGATGATGATGAGTATGATGATCATGATGTTCATTATGAAGATGATGATGAGTATGATGTTGATGACGAGGATGACGATGGCGTTGGTGACGACCATGGTGAAGATAATGGTGAAGGCGAGGCTGTCGTAGTGGAGAAAGTTCAGGCGAGGGCATGACAGGGAGGAGAGGTGGTGGAGGAGGATGTCTGCGGGTCTCAGGCGAGGCCCGATCCAGGAAGTGGTCAGTCGAGGTGGGAGGCATGGCTTCCGGCGAGTTCAGTGGGAGGGTCGGCCATCGTCGTGGTGGTTCGTTCATGGAGGAGGACGGAGTAGGGAGGTCGTAGCTGCTCCGGTTTAATGGCAGCGGGTTATGCTGCCGGGTCGACGAGGCTGACAGCGGCTCGGCGGGTGTTCAGTAGTGATGGGAGGAGAACGGCGGAGGTGAGGTGTTGATGGTGGAGTCGGGAAGAGAACGGCGGTGGCTCGGTGCACTGTTCGGCAGGACCGCTCGGGGAGAGGAGGGTGGCGGTGGTGAGCAGCGGGAAAGGGAAGGAAGAAGAAGAGGAGGCTCGGGTTCTGGAGGTTCGGCGAGTCGTGTCGAAGGTGGAGGACGACGGCAGGGGTCATGGCCGGGCTGAGGGGGAAGTCGATGGCTGCTCGTCGATGACTCCGGCGGGAGGAAAGGGGATGAGGAAGGATGAACAATACGGGAAGGGGATGGGTTGGTATCGGCTGGAAGCTTGGGTTGGTTTTGGGTTTTGGTGAAGAATAGAAAAGGAAAAGGAATAATATTGTATATTTATACATGTGAACTAGGGTTTTGTTGACCTAGGAAAGTTTGACCTTGGTCAACATCCTCTTGGGTTGGGCCTTGGACTCACATGGGGATGTTTGGAGGGCTAAAAATTACATTATTTAAATACAATGGCTAGGATTAAATGGGGACGATGTTGCGCGTTGCACACTCCAAAAATTATGAAAAAATTTGTATGAAGGAGAAAGATGGGTTTCTTCATGTATTGTCCAATGGTATGGACACCTTAATGCATTTTTGCATAAAAGCACCCAATAATTGGAAAATTATACAAAGATAGAAATTAGATTAAATTAATTAAAATTAATGTGCAAGGTGTTCTGGAATTAATTAGAAGTACATGGGACTAAAATTAGGTGGGACACAAGTGTCATGGACTTAGAGGGCTCAGAGTAGAATTTTATCATAAATTTGGGTTGCACAAAACGGTCAAGATTTTGTCTCCAATTTTGATTGGAACGCACAAGGGTACAAAGTCGTATTTTATTTAGAATTAAATAATAACGTCTGAGACGAATGTTGTGCAACTAAAATGTAGCACAAGAGAGCATAATTATAAGTTACACAAATGTTAGAATAGAAGGCGGTCGTGTCTAGGGCAAGGATGTAAAATTTGTAGGAAGGCAATGGCTAGTGAGGTGCTCCAATTATTGAAGCAACGGTAAGGTGCACTACGTGATATAAATATTATAAAATAAATTAAAATGCCGTGTTCTCTTTCTAATTGGATTCTAATTAGCCCTAATTTCTCTATATAAGCCAAGTAGACCTAATTTTGGGTGAGAAAGTTTACAATCTACCCAACTTAAAAATAATTTCGTTCTCGAAATTAAACTAGGGTATAATTTGGTTTGAATCCTTCACATGCGTAAGTAAGGGAAGTCTATTGCAATCTCTTCCCAAAAATTTAAAACTTGTTCAAATCCACCGTAATTAATTTGACCATTATTTAAATCAAACTTCAACACATCGCACTATCTTCTCAATTTTCAAATTAAATAATCCACGTCCAATCTAATTCAAATCTATATGACATCCCACATTAAAAATTTCTATCGCAATCTCCAATTATCATAATCTCCTCTAGAAAATAATTATAACCACATATTATTTCTATTTTCAACTTATAAATTTTTGTACACTTCGAATTTAAATTCAATTTACATCCTCAATATTTCAAATAGGTAATCCCAAAATCAACATTTAACTTTTAATTTAAGGCCTCAAATTGTGAAATTTGAAAGCTAATTCACCAATTGTTCAAGTCTAGATTTCTATATTTATCCTCAAAGTTTAAATCGATGATTCAACCTTCAATATTCAAAATTTAAATCATATGCTTACGTATAAATTTTTGGTTCGCTATATCACAGTTTTTTAAAATTCATTAATCCTCATCATCTTAATCATTCTTCTAAAATTCTCAAAATTAAAAAGACTTGAACCTCCCAATCTAATCTTACTTGATCACAATCTAAAAGTATTTCATTACAAGTTAACATTGCAATTTCTACCCAACCTAGAATTTACCCATCTATCACATAAGGCTATACATTTAAGGAGATATTCCTCAAATTATTTAATCATGTTATTCAATCCTCAAAAGTTTTTAACACCTTAATTACGAAAAATAATCATCAAGTAATGTGATTGGCCTATGGGTATATCTAGTACTCTCTGTAGATCAAACTTATACCAAGTATGAGGTTTCATCTTTTCGAAATAAGGGAAGACGAAAAACAATGATAAAGAGTTCTAGGGGGAGATAATAGAATAGGAGTATGGGGATCAAGGCATTTAAAGAATTCAAATGGGAATTGTCAAGGCAGTTTTGGATTAAAATCCTATTTTGGTAGGTTCTTATTTACATGCTCATATTAGTACAGTTATGTAATCGATATGACATGCTCAGACATGTCTAAGGGGAAGTACATTCATTTACTTGTCAACTATATTTCTTAATCCACGTAAAGTAGTCATGCAAAGAGCGAACCAAGCATACTAAGGTTAGCTAGACCTTAATACACTGATTCTGATTAGACAATGTATTAGTGTGTTGACCCACTAATACATATGTCATGAACAAGCTCGATAAAAGAATAAGCTCACAAAACTAGGCTATAATAGCGGCATCAGTCAAGGTAGTACATAAAATATAAATACGCTGGATAATGATAAAAGAAGGTACAAAATGATTCAAGTTCACAAAAAGATAAAACTCTAAAATCTTACAGTTGTTATACTAACTCCTTGTCTAAGTCATTAGTCGACCAAATAAGGTATGGGCCTCTAAGTTCTTACAGTTTGGATAAACAATATCTTCTTATGCAAGCCTACAGTTAATGTCATTCAGTTACACTTCATTAATGGGTCCCGAGGACTATGTGATACTAGGTTGTGAGGCATACTACCCAACTTAAAATAATAAACTAACACTATAACTGTCTTGGGGGATCCTACAAAATAATATTATCCTTGTAAATAAAGTAGAAACTATTATTAGGGAATACGAGTAAAATGTCTTGGTACTGGTTAGGATATCCTATTGCATTATATAGATAATGGTCATCTTAAGTCTTAGTCGTAGTGATTATAGAACAAGTGTCAAGAGTATGAATGGAAAAGTTGCTGGCCTTCAAGGGGAAAGAGAATATAACCTATATTGAGGTGGGGTACATGTTACGCGATTTAAAACTAAGGGATAATTATCAAGTCACAATCTACAAGAATAACTCAAAACTATCATGCTCTAACTACCAAGCATAAAATTTTAAGTTCAAGATTACAACTATAACCCTAGCATTATATATCCTTAACATAGAATAAAATCACTTGGCCTACAATCATAAGAGTTATGTGGCACGAGTTGCAAGATAAAGAAAAGAAGAACATAATTTAGTCGTCGCACAATTATAACGAGCGCTAAGTTTTTAGAGGAAGAAGATTTGAATTGAAAGATAGAGGGACTCTAGATAATATCATGGTTTTCCTAAGGGAAGGTGGTATGCTAATATCTGTGTTCGAGGTTTGATCGAGGAAAATGTTATATTCATTCCTCTTGGCTTTCTAATGTATTGTCTGCTAATACCATGACAAGAATCTAAATTTATAGTTTTATAATACTATCTCACTTATAAAAGTTTTGGTCCTAATATTCAACCTTGGATTTCTATTGGTTCCTTAATACTAGGGTCAAATACTATGGTCAAATTTCTAATTAATCCTAGTAGTGTTTATACTACTCTCAAGTCATTCACAAACATATCAAGGGATAATTGTAACCCAATCTATAGATAAGGAATGCTAGTGTTCACTAGATATTCTAACTTAGTGATGTGTTAATACTCTAGTTGTATTCTTTGTAGATGTATTACCCTAATTATCATCCTAACAACAGGGATTCCTATATTCTAGTAGAGGCTATACTCAAGGAACTATTTAGGAAGCACATGAATCAAGCATGATATAATTATTCAAATGGAATGGATTGGAGGGAAGATGAGTCATAGTCAATTGTGGATGAGATCCTATACTCTATTCCTAGGTGCAGGCTTGCTCGGTACAGTAATGTAACCGAGACAATATGCTCTTGACCTGCATGGGCCACCACTAAAAATATGTCATGCCTCAGTCCTAAAATACGTAGGACTAGGACACGTAAGCATGCCAGCCACATGTATATAGTAACTCCAATATATGGAAACCATAACACATATGTACACTGTATAATGAATAATAATTCACAAGTGGTAAAACTATCACAAGTCACAGGGTATAATCTAAATCTCATCCATGGAAATCATATATAAGTAAATAACCAATATCTATGAAACTAGATCTCAATATAAAGAATCTTAAGATGACAGTCGAATGGAAACAAATCCACTGCCGAACTAGAATAAATAAAATAGATACAATATAAGTACAACATCTAAGTATCACGAGGCTCGAAGAGAAGACCTCCAGGGGGAGGTAATAGAATATGAGTATGGGGATCAAGGCATTTAGAGAATTCAAATAGGAATTGTCAAGGAAGTTGTGGATTTAAATCCTATTTTGGCAGTTTCTTATTCATATGCTCATATTAGTACAGTTATGTAATCGATAGTATAATTATATAATCGATATGAGATCAGACCATATGGGTCACATGAGTCAGGCCGCATGAGTTCAGACCGTATGTATTTTTGTTCCCCTCAACAGCAGGTTTAACTGTTTGTGGTATTAAACGAAAGAACGAAATGTATATAATACGAGGTTTGCACGAAACCCGCTTTCTTTGGTTTACAAACAAACTTGTACAATTTGATCCTATACGAGGATGTAGGAGTATAATTTATTTAATCTGGGTAGATGATTGCTATAGGTGTCTGATCTGCAGTCGATCACTTTAGCCCTTGGACTACACGATGGTGAAGAAGTGCCGTGGAAGACGGAAAGCAGCTTCGTAGGTGGCGAAAGAGGATGGATGCACGATGCCAATGTCGTCGATGGCTACTCTTTGCCTGAGCTCTGGATGCTTCTCTCTCTCACCCTCTCTCTCTCAAAGACTCTTTGATCTCTCCTTAATCTCTAATATTTTGACCCGTGGTTCGATCTCTTTGGAGGTTCGACCTTGTTCGATCTTTAAAGTCTCGACCTTGTTCGATCTTTAAAATCTCGACCTTTTCCTCTGTTGATAGAGGTCTCTATTTATAGAGTTTTGGTGACAGTGACCACTCAATCGGTATGGAAACCGAGTAGTGGAAAGTACAGCACCCTTTTACACAACGGTTAAAATAACCAAAGCCTGCGTATAGATGACCTTCTGAATGAGCGTGTGACGCGGGTCCAACTAAGGGACAAAATGCGTATAATCGCTATGAAGATCACGGCGTAGAAGCCACGTAGGTAGGTATCCCCTGTGTAGAAGAGGTTGGCGTAGATGCCAATGTCTGTCACTATGGCGTAGAAGCCAAGTAGGCATAGAAGCCGAGTAGGCGTAGAAGCCTGATGGCATAGAAGCCGAATAAGCACAGAAGGCCGAATGAGCATAGAAGCCAAATGGACGTAGAAGCCGCTGCGTAACGTGCCAGAGTGGTCGTAGAGGCCGAGAAGTCACAAAAGCTGAATGGGCGTAGAAGCCGAGGTGATGTGGACGTCTTTAGCCGAAATCATGGCTCTTGGAGATATAATCAAATCTCTCGCATTAAATGCAGAGATCCGCCATCATCATTAATTGCCGAGGTATGTTCTGAAGGCCTGCCACCGTTCTGAGCATTCGGTGCAGAGACGTGCCTCGAGCCCTGTATGAAGAGCAGCTTTTGACGTGACAGTCTGTTTGTCTTCCGCAGAGCGTAAACAGTTCGCATTTGCCTGTGTAAAACAAGGCGGCGTATCCCTTTGTATGCGTAAAAGCAGTCTCCGCTGAGCGGATGTCAGAAAATGACGGTTCGGTGATATTTAATCAAATTCTCTACATTAAATGCAGAGATCTGCCATCATACTATGGGGCACGTCCCGAGTGGTCTGCCATCTTTCTAGCCGTCATCTGGGTAGCCGTACAGCACTTTTTGTCAGGAGTCAGATGTCAGGTTCACTGCGTGACTTAACAGGTTCATTTCGGGGAAGGCAAAGCGATCCTTGTACGCTTTAACGCTGCTATGAAAGCGGATAAGTTTTACGCCATGGAGGCGATGAAGCACCCTGTCTACGCTGAAGCGGCCTGGACATACTATATTTACGCGGATGGTCCCATCATATTTTACGTCATGCTCAGCGGAAAAGCTCCGTTGCACTCTTGATGGCCTTGAGGTCCCCTGCTTACGCTGCCCTGCATCACCATGTTGCGTAGAGCTATCCAGCGTATTTTTTATACTTCTACAAGACCCCCTTCTAAGCTTTCAAATTTCTTCAGAATTTGGAACACTTTGAATGAAGCATGAACCGCTCCTCGTAACTCAAAACATTTCTGAATGGAGCGTTGAAACGGTCGATGTTGACTTTATGGCAGATTTATTGGGGGCCGGTGTGACCTCTCTCGCCTATAAAAGGCCGAGGAGTTTAACCTGTTCTTCCTGCATTCCTTTCGCCACACAAGGATGATCAACGGAGTCCGTCGGGTCGATCTGAGGAAGAAGAAGACCATGTTCTTCCAACATGTAAGGAGCCAAAAAAGACGGCGTCTTCGAGCAAGTCTCATCTGCAACGATGGATCATAAAAGGATATCATAGCCTCCCTTGCTCGGGATAATCAGCAACTTTGTATGGTGGTTCTTCGGGAGAGACGAAGAATCGTACTTCACTACGCTGCTTGCAAGTGGCACCTTCTTCCGTTACCTCTGGTGACGAGAGGCAAACAGACCGGCTAGAGTGGTGGTGGTCTGTAGGAAAGCAGAATTACCCTGCTTTCCTTCTGTTGGAGGATGGGTCTATGCCCAGTTTTGTATCCTCCTGCCACTGATCATCTTCTTGGAAGAAGAGGAAGACCATCACCAACACGAGAACCTGTCAGAACAGCTTCTCGGTGCGATCTTCAGACGATGATGAGGAAGCCCTTTGTAGACGGGGTTTTCCTCAGATGTAGTCATGAAAATGAAAAAAATCCTTGTAGATTGGATTTCCCTCATATGTAATCATGACTTTAATCTTTAATAAAATCGTCTTTCTTCTTCATATGATCATCTTGCCATACGTTGCTGTGAAGTCTGAATATGTGTAGCTTCGACACATCTGATTCTTTACGCCGACTCTGTTTAGAAAAAGTGCTAGGTCCTGTCCTGTCTTTTACGCATAACTAGAGACGCGTAGAAAGCCGCTTTAGCATTCGAGTGTTCGAACCGTCCTGCTGTTTTAGGAGTGAGGAACCGCGTAGAATTCTGAACTGCTGCTTCTGATGAACAGAATTTCTTTGTTCAGACATCATCTTCAAGAATGATTTCTCGAAAATCCCTTGGAACAGGGTCGAGAAATGGCTGTCAAACTGAGTTGCCATCTTGATAGATGAAATATTCAGACTGGAGTCTGGATGAACTTCGAATCGACCCATGAAGAAGAGTAGTTTTTCAATATTGAACTCTGTATGCTTCGGGTACTTGGGATATCTTGAGGTCAAGAACGAGTATCCTCTGTGTGAACTCTTTATAATTGACCGCTTTTGAGGACCGTTCAGATGTACGAGTGATCTGGCCGGCGTATCCTTCAGATGTGAGGGAAGTCGTGGAGCATGAAATCATTAGTCTGCGGCTTCTGAGCATAAACTAAACACCATCGAGCGTGAAATCATAGACATGTAGTTCCTGAGCGTGAAGTCGTAGGTTTGTAGTCTCTCGAGCATAAAAGCTACTGAGCACAAAGGCATCTGGGCGTAAAACCTGACTTGTAGCCGTCGAACATAAAGCCGTAGATTCGTAGCTGTCGAGCGTAGAAAGCTCCTTAGCGTAGAACTGTAGATTTGTAGCTTCTGAAAAGAAAATTGTTTCGAGCGTGAAGTCGCGAAACTGTTGCTTCTGAGCGTAAACTAAGCGCCACCGAGCGTGAGATCATCGATTTTTTATCTGTTGGCATAAAGTCGTAGGATTATGGCCTCTCAAGCATAAAAGCTACCGAGCACAAAGGCATCCGGGCGTAAAACCATAGACTTATAGCTTGCGAGCGTGAAACCGTAGATCTGTTGCTGTCGAGCGTAGAAACTCCTTAGCGTAAGAACTGCTGACCTGCTTTGCGCGAAAAACTTTTCGAATTCGCTGACTGTCCGTCTTCTCTGAATAATAGGCTGACGTAGGACCCAATCATAATCGAATATTTAATTAGGAGATTTGGTTCGGGGTCCGAGGAGTACATCCGAACTCTATATATATCCCAAGTTTTCTGAGAGAAAAACTTTTTATCCGTCTTCTGCGAAAGAAAGTCTCCGACTGTTCGAGCTCTTCTCCGAGTCTTCTTTGAGTCTTCAAAGTTTTCAGTAATGGCCTCTAAGAAATCCTCCTCCTCTAAGGGAAAGAAGATTGATTCCTCTTCTCGTTCTTATGCCAAAGCAGGAGTGCCTTCGGTTGGACATGGCGAACCCCATTCTGAGCTGAGCATCCCGCCGATGAGCAGTACACCCGGCCTGATAGGTAGAGCTTTTGGGACGAATGAGAATGACTGAAAAATTCTTCACACACGTTGAACGTGACCGTGCTAGGTCATCTTCTGTGCTGATAGCCTCTTTGAGAAAGATGATGCACGAAGACGTTTTATCTTTTACGCCCACATTTCTAATGTGTCAGCGTAAAACTCCAGATTTTTGCAGTTGAGCGTAAAAAGCTTTGACTGCCAAAAACTTGGTGTATATTGTATAATTTTGAACTTTTATGCTTGTGGATGAAAATTCTGGCGTAATAGCTCGAACCTTGGTAGTCTGGCGTAAAGCACAGACAGTATACTGCCGACTTAAATTTTACGCTTCTGGATGACAATTCTGGCGTAAACGATCAAGTTTGTACAGTCTTGGCGTAGAGCTCAGACCGTTGCCTCTTGGCATGTGCTGCGATATTTGTAACGTCTTGTATAAAACTGACGTATTTTTCTCGCACCCTTGCAGTTAACTTGGGCGAGTCTCCGTTAGCCGAGGTGATGGGTTCTGCCGTCGGGCTGCTGCACTCCAACTATCTGGAGGATCTGTCGCACGTGGTATTTCCTATCTCCGGACCCCAATATCCCAGAGGAAGGGAAATTTTGATATCGGCTCAGGGCGAGCGAACGCTGCTGAACATGATTAATGGAGAGCCTTTGACGTATGTAGATGGGGACCAGTATATAAAGCCGACCTTTCTCTTCGGGGACATAATTGATAAGCAGTCCCAGACGAAGCCAAAGAAAGAACTCTGGGTTTTCCCTGTCAGGAAGTTGGTCTTGAGTCTGCCCAAGATGCCAAAAGATTATCCCATATTGGCATTCTTCCATGCTACACATCACAGGAAGATGTCGTGGACGCTGACTCCCGATCTTCATGGTAGGCCGGGAAAGATCTTCTACCATAAAGGATCTGGCCTATTTGTCAGCCGCCCTTCCGGTCATGTAACGTTATTCAGGGGATTGTACCCGGGCAGTGTCCCGAGTGAAGACAGCTTGGTGCTCCAGCCGGTGCAATTGCCGACCTTTTGCAATGATTTCATGGGGCGCGGAGGAGTATACCCCAAGGCGAATCCTCGATGTAACGGGTGGATGACCCCAACAAATTTTCGATGGGCTCGCTTAGTTGATTGGGCCCTGGAGCATTTTCGGATCGAGTTGGAGAACATCGGTCTGTTGGCAGCTGTGAGTGCCACCAGCGTTGGGTTACCTCCGAACCCTAACCTGTTTTTGGCACTGATGGAGCGATATATTCCGCTCACCGGGACTTTCGCCACTCCACTGGGGGAGTTAGGATTGGCCCTTTATGAGATGACAGAGATCTCGAGACTGCCGATGGTGGATACTCCGTACGAAGAGTATGTTCCCACGAACCGGGAGTTGGGGGATTCAGACCCTCGGGTAGTGGAAGTGTATCAGGAGCTGATGTGCCACTACCTTGCTTGCACCGCCTTCTATACTGAGCCTTCAGATTTGGCTTATACCAGTAAATGGATGTCCTATCTCTTTTTTTACCGAGCTAGGGCTGCTCAGCCGGAGAAAGTCTTGGAAGTCAAGGATGAGCCTGTGAATCCTCTGAGCGTGCTGACTGCTCAGGAAGTCGACTATCTCCTGGAGGATGCTAGGGCTCCGGATCAGATCCTCGTCGAGGGGATAGGAAAATATCCTGCAGGTACTAAGGCCTACAGCTATCTGAGGTATTGCCGCAGGGCTCTATCCAAGGAAGCTCAACTGGCTGGCTTCCTCTCTATATGGCTGCGCCGATTGGTGGTACCCGACATTACATCTGTGGATCGTATTCACCGCAATATCTTGTGGCCTGCAGTGCGTCTGGTATTTGGGGCGAGACTGGGCTTGCTCCCTGCCATGGTGTGCTGCATACAAGCTGGCCTGAGGGCGATGACTGAGGCGCTGCTCGCTGATGAAGCTCGGCGTGAAAGCTTTCCCCGGGTGGAATTACCATACCTGTATTTGATGGGATGGTTAATTCTCCATAACCCCCGGGTGATGTCTCCTAGTTCCGGCAGTAGCTTGGGGGGGGAGTTTCTTGCTGAATTACAAGAAATCCTCTTGGAATGTGCTCAGAGTTTTAGACTGTCGGCGGGTGCTGTATTGCGGTCACAGCTGGAAGCTTCTTTGCAGTGTCCCCCCTGTTCATCGCAACTAATCGGGGATTAGGCTTGAGGACTCAGGTAGAGATAAGACCACTCTTTCTCCTGATGCCTTCAATTGGTTGGTCTGTATTAGACCTTCCCACCTGCTGTACAGAAGTGAAGATCACTGCTTCTTCGAACCCTACCTGCCCAGTCGGTTTGCCAGGCAGTTTGGGTATGATCAGTTGCATGTGGGCAATGCCGTCACCAACTTCAGGTCCAGAGGTGGACTCATCAATGGAGCGAGGGGATGGCGATATTTTATCATGGGCTGCACCGGGGCAATTTTTATTGTGCCCGTCGTCACAGCCTCCACGGAGCTGCGCATCCTGCATTCGTATGCCCAGTTCTATGTGGCAACGAACACCTCCCATCGCGATTTTGATATGGGTGGAAGTTTTAGGGTGCCCTCTTCCAAGCCTGGGGGAAGGGTTGAAGTCCCCTCGATTTCTTCTGACGAGGGTGACGAGTCCGCTATTCCGGATGAGCCTCTCGTATCGGTACCGAGGGGTGAAATACCTCCGCCTGCAGGGGCGTTGGTAGTCTCCAGGAAATGAAGGGCTCCCGTTCTGAAGGAGGCTTCCCCTCGTAAGAGGACGAAGAGGATGGTTACTCGTCCTCTCCAGATTCCTGGCATTGAGGCTCCTGGAAGTGAGCCTACTTCTCCCTATGTTGGGGATGATTCTTTGATTGGGGGTTCCTCGCCTTTTAGAGAGGAACCTTCTACAGTTTCGGCCGGTGGCGTCGGAGAATCTCAGCTGGAGGCTGCTACCGCTGCTACTGCTTCAGGTAGTGGAACGAAGTCGCCTTCGAGGCTGGTTATAAGATTCCATATACCTTTGTCCGGATCAGCATTGGGAGAGGCCTCTGCCGTGCCCGTCAGCGCTTCTAGCGAGATTCCAGTTGATGAGCCTCAAGTGGATCTCGACGAAGACTTGGAAGAGGCCCTCTTCTCCAGGTATGACAGCTTGGCTAGCATCACTATCGTCTTTTTGTGCCTCTTCTTTTAGGAAAATTAACATCATGTTTGACATTAACTTCCTCTTGTCTTCTTTTCAGGGGACGACCTCTTCGGGGAGGGCAATGTACATGCGCCCTTCGGCTCTGTGTCAGGTCCTGGCGTTGATACGGAGGTGCCTGATTCTGAAAAGGAAGCATCTTCGGGTGCCGGCTCGCCTGCCAACGAGGTTTCGATACCTCAAGAGGATGACCCTGTCGTTACGACAATGCCTCCTTCGAGTATGCCGGTTACTTCGTCTGGTGTTGGTGCTTCCTTTTTTGTTGCACCCCCTGTCGAGACGAGGACTGTGGCCACGTCGATTGCGGTCGCCTCTGGAGCACAGTTTGACAATATTACAGCCACTCCCAGCGTGCATTCGGGCC
This sequence comes from Iris macrosiphon, assembly GCA_036927795.1. NCBI lineage: Eukaryota > Viridiplantae > Streptophyta > Magnoliopsida > Asparagales > Iridaceae > Iris > Iris macrosiphon. The sequence continues at coordinate 35,859,984 of JAYESA010000002.1, read as the reverse complement.
TAGCTGTGCTGACCGAGCAATATACCGGTATTTTCTATAACACTTTGACAACGCTGATATCAATGGTGTTGGAGAAGAATCTAAATTTTGAGCGTCTGAAGAAGTCCTCTCGGTTTTCGATAGAGGCGATCAGGGACTTTGGCGATACTGGTTTAGCTGACGCCCTGGCGGAGGTAGTTAATGGGTTGGAGCAACCCGTTAACGAATACTCGCAGCTATCCCAAGATAGTATTGACGATTTGGTCCAGGATGAATACGACTCGCTGACTGCAAGGCTGGGAGAGTTGGAAGCTCTGAGCAGGTCCCTCGAGATACGACAGCAGGAGATGAGCGACGAGCACACCCTCTTAGAGTGTGTTGTTCCCCAGTTGGCCAAGAGTAAAGCTGAACATGAGAAAAATGAAGTGAGGGTTCGTAAGTTGGAGGCTGAGCTTGCTTTAGCGAAGGAGTGGTCTCGTGCTTCAGCCACCGGTGTGCATGTGTTACAGAGCCAGATGGAAGAAGCTCAACAGAACTTGGCACATGCGAGTGCCATGCACGCCGCTCTTACACATTCTCTGTCTGATTTATTCGGCTTGAATGATGAGGAGACGAGATGGGAGCGAGCTCGAGCTGCCATTTTGGACTCCAGGAATGCGAAGATGGCCAGACTGGCACAGCAAATTCGTGATTTGACTGCTCCCCCTTCATGATGTACTTTTGCTTTTGCTTTTTAATGTACTTCTGCTCTCTTTTTTGGGGAATAATAAAGAGACTTTTCATCTGACTTTGTGGACCCGTCATTTTGGAATATAAATAACGGGTTTGGGGTGAGAGTAATATCAGAGGTAGTATGGACGTGATAGTCTCTCGGTAAACTTTAGCAGGGCGCATCTATTCAGGGGTCATATGGACATGATAGAATACGACCCAACTAGTTTCGTTTTGGAAGTAGTTTTGTGAGAATGAGATTTTCGCCTTATTCCACTTGAGCAGAGGAGGTTAAGCATAGTACCTTTTCAGGAATTTGCCATTGATAGGAGCCATTAGTAGGTCTCCATTAGGCTGGGCTATCCTGTAAGCGCCGTTTGAGAATGTTGTCTCGATCACGTAGGGGCCTTCCCATTTGGGCTAAAATTTGCCCTTGCTCCTGTGAGTGAGAATCATTGGCCTTCTTACAGCTAAGACTAGCTCGCCAACTTTGAACACTCTTTCCTTTACTTTTTGATTAAAAGCCCTGGAAATGCGCGCTTGATAGAACGCGATGCTCTGTTGAGCTTGAAGGCGTTTCTCGTCTAATCCTTCTAGCTCTTGAAGCCTTAAAAGGTTATTCTTTTCCCGAGTTAACTCATTGGCGACTGCTATCCTGAGTGACGGGATTTGGATTTTGATGGGAAGAACTGCTTCGCTCTCGTAGACCAGTGAGAATGGGGTACAACCTGTCGGTGCTCGAACCGTTGTGCGGTATGCCCAGAGACATTCTCCCAGCTTCTCGTTCCAATCTCTTTTGTTAGAAGAGACAAACTTCTTAAAGAGTTTGATAATGGTTTTGTTGAAGGCTTCCGCCAAACCATTAGCAGCTGGATAATATGCCGTAGAGGCGACATTTTATATCCGATTTTTATCGCAAAATCGGTGAAATGCTTGGTTGATGAACTGAGGCCCATTGTCATGGATTATCCTTCGGGGAATCCCAAAGCGATAAATGACGTGATGCTTGATGAAGCTGATCATATTGGATGTTTTTACCTCAGCGAAAGGGATCGCCTCTGCCCATTTGGAGAAGTAATCCGTGATGGCCAGTATGAACTGGTGACCTCTGAAAGAAGACGGGTAAATAGGACCAATGATGTCCATACCCCATGCTTCGAAAGGCCAGGATGCAACCGTAGGATGTAGATGTTCAGACGACTGATGTATGAAGTCTGCATGGACTTGACAGGTCCTGTATCGTTTGGCATACTTGATTGCGTCTGCGATCATAGTGGGCCAGTAATAGCCCATTCTCCTGATACGATTCTGTAGCTCAGGACCGGGTTGATGCACCCCACATACGCCGTCGTGAGCTTCGCGGACGATCTGTTGTGCTTCATCATTAGAGAGACATCTCAATAGCAGTCCGTCGTAGGTCCGGCGATATAGGCATTGTGAAGATGCATCGAAGTAGAAGCGTAATGATCATCTTTTGACGGATGCTGCTTCTTTAGGGTCCTCCGACAAGATTCCGTATGCCACGAAATCTATAAAAAGACTTCTCCAATATCTCGTAGGAGGATCGGTGTTCACAGCGTAACTGCGTTCGATGTGAGCGTTGTTCTTCACGCAAAATAGATCTCTGTTAAGAAGGATTATCGAATTCTGCCTTCTTATAGGAGTAGCTAAATCTGCAGCTAGACTGGCTAGGGCATCGGCTTCCAGATTCTGAGATCGAGGTACATGCTCTAGGAAGAACCCCTTGAATATCACAGCTATCTCGACCGTTGCTTAGTGATAGGGGATGAGGTCTGGATTCCGAACTTCATATATTCCCCTAACTTGATTGACGATAAGCAGAGAATCACCAAAAGCTTCCAGAGATTCGACCCCCAGCACTTTAGCGACTTGGAGCCCGATTAGTAGAGCGTTGTACTCCACCACATTGTTGGAACATGGCTCGTTAAGAGAGTATGCTCGATAGATGACGAGTTTATCGGGAGTAACCAGGACAATCCCTACCCCTGAAACTATGTTTCCTTTGGGACCAGTCCTGGAGGCGCCGTCGAAGAACAGTTGCCATGCGTCACTTTCCATTGCGGAACTACATTCTGCAACTTCGTCGGGAATGACCTCGTATAATTTGGAGGCCTCCGGGATCGGATGAGCAGCTAGGAAGTCAGTCAATGCTTGGCCTTTGATGGACTTCGGAGGGACGTACACCATGTCATATGGTGTCAATAACATTGCCCAAGTTGCGAGTCGGGAGTTAAGAACACTTGGCTTGCTCATCAGTACCCGAAGAGGATTGATCTTGGAGATGATGTGAATAGTCTGGCCGGTGACATAGTGTCGCATCTTCTGGATAGCGAACATCAGAGCCAAACATTTTTTTCCACCGGATTATACCGGTGCTCGGCTCCGATCATTATTCTACTTAGATAGTAGATAGCCGAAAGTTTATTTAGAGGTAATATGAACATGACAAACTTTTGATCGTGACTCCTTTGGAGATGGAGGTACACGTCTGCTCAGAGGTGATATAGACATGGAAGTTTTTTATGGACTTAACACTGCTGGCATACTTATGACTAAGTACGGATGTTAAGTGTAGATGGCAACCATCTTCAGAAGATAGTGGATAGCTGAAAGTTTATTCAGAGGTAATATGAACATGACAAACTTTTGATCGTGACTCCTTTGGAGATGGAGGTAAACGTCTGCTCAGAGGTAATATGGATATGGCAGTTTTTTGTGGACTTAACACTGCTGGCGTACTTATGGCTAAGCACGGATGTTAAGTGTAGATGGCAACCTACATCAGAAGATAGTGGATAGCCAAAAGTTTATTCAGAGGTAATATGAACATGATAAACTTTTGATCGTGACTCCTTTGGAGATGGAGGTACACGTCTGCTCAGAGGTGGTATGGACATGACAGTTTTTTGTGGACTTAACACTGCTGGCGTACTTATGACTAAGTATGGGTGTTAAGTGTAGATGGCAACCTACATCAGAAGATAGTGGATAGCCGAAAGTTTATTCAGAGGTAATATGAACATGAAAAACTTTTGATCGTGACTCCTTTGGAGATGGAGGTACACGTCTGCTCAGAGGTGGTATGGACATGGCAGTTTTTATGGACTTAACACTGCTGGCATACTTATGACTAAGTACGGGTGTTAAGTGTAGATGGCAACCTACATCAGAAGATAGTGGATAGCCGAAAGTTTATTCAGAGGTAATGTGAATATGACAAACTTTTGATCGTGACTCCTTTGGAGATGGAGGTACACGTCTGCTCAGAGGTGGTATAGACATGGCAGTTTTTTGTGGACTTAACACTGCTGGCGTACTTATGACTAAGTATGGATGTTACGTGTAGATGGCAACCTATATCAGAAGATAGTGGATAGTCGAAAGTTTATTCAGAGGTAATATGAACATGATAAACTTTTGATCGTGACTCCTTTGGAGATGGAAGTACACGTCTGCTCAGAGGTGGTATTGTCACGACCCGCACCCGGTTTAGGGGCACGAGAGCGTGGGTACGTCCAGCCTACGCCGCAGCATCGGCGGTAGAACGCTGTCTAGGTCAAGTACTATCTAAACAATCTCACGCTAGTATCCAACTCCATAAGGAGACGTGGATAACATAAAATAAATCTAGAAATACTCAATCACAACTACAGCACGATAGGAAAATGAAGAAATAAAAGAATACAACACAAGTCTAATGACACAATAATCATACCTGCAATCATTACTTTCAATCCCCAAGTATGTCAGAGCCAGTCTACTAAGGTCACAGTCTGGAAAAATATTTCCAGTCAGGAAGGAGCAAAGTACATCTCTAAATAGCAGTTCTATATAAATGACATAAGCTATGTAGCAGTTCTAGATGGAAACATACCAGATGCATGTATAGGTACGAGAATGTACAATGAGAGAAATACTGGAAATACTGTAAGTAAATGCAGGAAAAGAAACATTATGTCCATGAGCAAGAACCTATGACTAAGTGTGTTGAGTACTAGCTTTAACATGTGATCGGCTTGGGAACTTGATCAGGCTGGTTACATGTGATTAGCTATGGTTCATATAAAGTCAGGCTAACCGTTGGTTAGCTATGGTGCATGTAGAGATCAGGCTAATCACACGTAACAGCTATGGAGCATATAAATGGTCAGGCCGCACCCGACGTGAGATGTGGGGTGAGCTATGGTGCATATAAAGTTGGGTATGATCACATATCTACACTAAAGTACTCCCCAAACCCCCGACTGGTATAGTAGATCCAATCATGGTACGCTATGGCACAGGATTCCCTAGGAAGGTAGCAAATCTCCCCGGGAATTAGTGTCTGTACATGCACAAGATATCAAGGAAACAAGTCTCGTACAAGCTACACCATGAATAAGGAATAACATCTCATGACGAGATCCGTGTATACCAATCCGTGTAACCATCGTGTCAAGATCATGGATATTTACACTAGTTACAGTGAACATAGGAGATATCATAAATTAGAAACTAATCAGAGAATGTACTCGCCTTGGGTCCTTAGCTGGTAATTATTGATGTCCTGTTCCAGAGTATCCCCTGGGTAACCCAACAGTCCTATAAACATAACACAAGCAAAACCACATTTGCATCAGATGCTACACTAACACGGTCCAAAACACTGAGTTCGGGACTTCCCTAGGTATGATACTGGTCACCTAGTAGATAGATACATAAATACTTATACATATAACATTCATAACAACTATATTTAAGAATATACATTTACTGAATATACATGTATACATATATATGTACTAGTGAAATATACATTTGTTTATATATACCAAAAATATGTTTTACAAGTACATATATTGTCAATGTTATTATTAAAATATATACTAATACTAGTACATCACATTAAATACATATACAATATTAATTGTATGTACAAAATATATATATATACATTATACTAAATATACATATTTGAATAACATCTCCTTAATTAATATATATAATTTCCATCAATTATATTAATAGATATATGTAAAACATATACTTTCAAATAAATAATACTTGTATATATATAAACATAATAATAATACTTGCATATGTACTAAAAAGAATGTAACCTAATATAGGTATATATCTAAAATATATACCAAAATAAATTATACTAGCTATAGTTGTATATTTACTAAATTACGTACATTTATATATTAACATATATCAAATACGTTCATATGCATATATATGGGTATATATTTTTATACCAAAAATAGTACGTATAATATTATATTTTATATACCAAAATACGTATATATATCGTATGTGCAAAAGTACATATTAGAATATACATGTTTTATGTATATTTATACACATTAAATATATATACATTCATTAGATATATACACATTAATATACATATTAATTAGATATACATACATATATATTTATACATATTTATTAATATATACAAATACTTGTACTAGTATATACATATACATTAACATATTAAGTTATTAATTATATACTATATAAAATAACCAATATTCATGCATATACATATATCTCTACACACTAACTAACATATACTAATACATACACAAAATAGATATACTATACATATATATTTATAACAAAGTAATAAATATACTATATACATGTATATTAATATACACACACACACAGATATACGTACATGTATTTAAAGCACACTTGCTATACGAAAATATACATGTATACATATAAATACACATATACGTATATATATACAATACGTGGTATAATATACTAAGTTATATACTTATACATATAATTTACACTAATGTACATCTGTATACTAATAAATCACACATACTAACTAACAGGGAAGGGAAGAGGATTACTGCGGGGTTGGCCGGAGTTCGTGAGGGGGGCCGCCGGACGTGCACGCCGGAGATGCTGGAGCGGTCCATCGGAGCAGTTGCAGCGGGCTGGAGGTGCTCGAGGAAGAACAACAGCGGCGAGGGGAGGAGCAGCAAGGAGAGTGGTGGTGAGAAGGAGGATGCAGCGGCCGCCGGGGTTGATCTGTGGGCCGCCGGAGTGATCGAGGGGAGATCGGCAGAGGGAGGAGCCTCGAGGAGGAGACTCACTGTGCAGCGGGGAGGAGGCTGTCGTAGCCGTCGGGTTGGGCAGCGGTGCAGTTGGCCTGAGAAGAGGGCCGGAGGAGAAACACAGTGTCCACCGGAGTTAGGCCGGTCGGGTGGCTGAGGAAAAAGTGGGATGGTGGTGGCGTTTGGTGATATATGTAGGTGGTGGTGGCAGTGAATGATGGAGGTGGTGGTGATAGGTGGTTGAAGGTGGTGGGAGGTTGATGTTAATGGAGGCCGGAGGGAATGTGCAGCGGGGCAGCAGCCGAGCAGCAGCCGAGCAGCAGCGGCTGAACAGCAGGCCGGGGTCGGGATCACTGGGTGGTCGGCCGCCGGGGTTGGTCTGGTGGCCGGAGTTCAGGAGATGGGTGATGAACAGGAGGTTTCCCCCCCCCCTTTTTGAAATTTGAATTTCAAACTCAAAAATAAAGAAGGAGAAGAAGAAAGGAAGAAGAAGAAGAAGAAGAAGAAGAAGAAGAAGAAAAGAGAAGAAGAAGAAAAGAGAAGAAGAAGGGAAGAAATTTTTCCTACGTTGGGTTGAGGATGGAGGAGAGAGAGAGGTGGGGGCTTGCTTGGGGATTAGGGTTTTCTAGGGAAAAGTGTTGATGTAACATATATATGGGAGAGTGGGTTTAGATGGAGGGTGAGGATGCACTCATTGAATGAGTGGTCCAGATTGAACATGAGAAAAAATAATTCATGTGGGAAATGAGGGTGAGAGTTTAAATAAAAATATTAGGTTCCCACATTGTTCAAACAATTGGGTGAGGCCACAATTACAAATTTGCAATTTAGCCCCCCTTAAATTCGGGAAATTGCACAAACACATAAAATGACGAAAATTTGGCGGACGATTCGGGGTCCGGTGTTTTGTAGGGTCAGGGGGCGCTGTAAGTTTGGTACGGGCTCAATTTACGGAGCACTGGAATTAAATTGGAATTTTAGAATTGGTTTAAATAGTATCCTCAATTTAATTAGAATAAAATACAAGTTGTGTTCAACAATTAATTAGGAGTACATGGGGCCAAAATCAGGTCAGGTCATCAATACCAATAATGAAGAAGACTCAGAACAGAATATTACCTTAATTTGAGCCGCACGAAAAATAGGTCAAGATGGCCTCCAATTTTCGATTGGAACGCACAACGATACAAAATAGGGATTTTATTAAATAACGTCTGCGACGATTTTTGTGCGGCTAGAAACAATGTACAGAGAGCATAATTATGAGTTACAAAAATAGCAGAATGGAAGGCGGGCATGTCTAGGGCAAGATTGTGAAATTTGTTGGAAGACAAAAGTCTGGATAGTGCTCCAAATATCGAAGCAAAGGCAATGCGCAAAATATTAAATAAAATACAATAATTAATTTCAATCTCCAAATATCAAATTCTAAATAAAATAATTAACCTCGAAATTCCATAATTCGGACAGGTGCTATCTACTGGCTTCTAGGTCAATTCTGCTAGCTAAAATAAATGAACACTGCATCTAATACTATATTTAATTACACATCACACATATTTATTTAAATTAAATATACTATTAGGCAATTAATTAATTATAACTACCTTAATATTAAATATTGTAAAAAAGTCGAAAATGCCCCTGTTTCGGAACGTGGTAGTGACAAGTCTACCCACCTTAAAAAATTTCGTCCTCGAAATTTAAAGTCCTCATAGTAGTGTTTAATCATACACATTATTATTTCCCTCAAAATTTAAATTCATCATTCACGAAATCAGGTAATAATCCACGATGTCTTTTCACAATTTTCAAAAATTTTGTATTATTTGTATTCCTGAAAAAATCCTCGAAATAGAATCAAAGTCCATTTTTATCAAAAATTTCCTGAAAGTTTTTTACTTAATAATTCAATATTCAGAATTTAATATACACTCCTCAAATTTGATTTTTAATCACTGCACATATACAAAATATAATCTCGTCAAAAGTTTGAATTTAAATACTTGTCCATCAATAATTTTATTCCTCGATTTCCTCTTTCCTCAAAATACTCAACAATACTATACTTAAGGATTTTCCAATTGCAACATCCAATATAAAATTTTAAATTTCATAACTTGCAATCAAATAAGTATGTTGATAATCTCCCAAAATTTCCAAATTTTAATAACCAATCATGTCATAATCTTTCTGGAATTAATAAATCATCCGTTATGCCATGTTAATTTCTTAACCCTCTATTTAAACCGATGTATATCCTCGAAATAATCATCTTGTCTCTCTTGTCAAGTCATAACCCCTTCATGAATCTTCACTACAGTCAACACCAATGATCACGGTCTAAGAAAATTCTACCTACAGTCATACCACACACAATCTAGGGGGAACATACATGGTTATGGTCTTATTTGTTATGGTGTTGCAGTCCATGTATTAGGGGTACTACTACTACATTATAACAAGAATTCATGCATACAGCTACGGTACTAAGGTATCAATCAATCAGAAGACAAAAAGAATATGAGGAAAGAAAAGAAAGAACCTGCTAATATATACTTGCAATATCTTCTAACATAATCATAGGTCAAATGATCCATGGAAAGTTTGATACCTCTATCTCTTTAGGTACCACACTTTACTACAAGTATACTCACTGCTAGCTTCCTTACCTACTGCAATAGTTGATACTAGTTATTCTTATCACGCAAGTGCAGATCAATTGCAACACACTATACTAAGTACTGCTCTCTCTAACACCACCCTAGATTGACACCCAAGTCAGTTGGTAGTGAGATCTCAATCATACTCAAGTCATCAGATCCTTACACATGTATATCATCTACTCATATATTAATATTCATCTCTTATCTACCATAAAGTTAATCCTCGAAATAATCGTCAAGGTTTAACTCCTCGATCAACTTAAAATAAATTGCATATACCTCTTCAAAATCAGATACTCAAATATCGAAGAAAAATTTAATCACTTTTAAATCCTTATAGCCTTGACTATGTTTATTGAATTGAATTCGAATACTCAAAATTTAATAACATAAATCTCATCTCCTCAAAATTCTTTAAAAATTTAAGTTCATTACCACTCTACAAATTATAATTTAATCCACAAGTACACATATACTACTCACAGTCTCTAATACTCAAGGTGCACACTAATACACTAATTAATTACAACCTCAACTGTGTACGAAAATTGTACTGTCCGAATTATTTGCACTATCATTTCCAATAATCCAAATTATCATCTTACATATTTTCTTCAATAATTTCAATTTATGTCAACTGGTATATCATCTAATTATCATCACACCGAGTGCTTACGGTTACTAGCACCATTTTCAATAACCCTTGATATAGAATCATTAGCACTCTTGGTATTATATCACTAGCTTCATTAATGCATCATCTCTTCAAGCTCATTATAACTCATGATTACATGTATCTACTATAACACTCATGTTTCTTTACTCTCGTGGGTATGTGTATGGTTCCTCATCTCGATTGTCGTATATGTATTTCTCTGTAATCTTTTACAGCCTGTTAAACTGATCTGTGATACGCCTCACAAATTTTATTACCAATTCCGATATTTCTCTTCTCATGACATCTCATTATTACTCCTCATGCCTATATTTTCTTTACCTTTAACACACCCGATCTAAATCATCAAATTGAACGTCATGCTCCATTAATCCTTAACACAATTCCTTGATACTTAATCGTTCACGTAGATCATCCAATTGCATAATCATGATTATCCAGGACGGGTATGTTGGCTCTGATACTAACTCTTGAACTATCACTGATACTCTATACTCTCCTTCTACTCACAGTCTCTAATGACCTTATCCTAGAACCATTGTTACAAGGTACTATGCTATGGGTTAATTCTAGATTAAATCCTTCTGCTCACATGTCCAACTAGGAAATACTTACAAACTCACAAGTCACACTCAGTCAACTAATACAAGACACAACCAAAATTACAAGTCACTAATCATCATACTAACAAGGAATCCTCAAAGAGAATAAGCTCAAAAAGGAACTGGATCAAGGACGGAAGGTATCTTTACTGCTAGTAAAGAAAAGAAGCGATGGAACAAAGTCCTGGAATAACATAAATAGATAAGTCTTGAGATGATACTTTAAGAACCAATTTAAGATACAATCTGATAATCATACACGTCTGTCAGAAATCATGACACTCAGAATTCTCGCCCCGCCAGTAAGCACAAATGCGATGAACGACAGGTTCCGTAACTAAGGTATGCAACCCTATAATCATGTCATCTAGAATACTCGCCACGCCAACCGGTATGGCTGCGAGAACTCTAAATCTCATAACTAAAGTATGTACATCCAAGTTAGGTTCCTACGTTCTCGTCACGACAGCTAATATGGCTGCGATAAACTCTAGGTTCTATAACCAAAGTAGACGTTTTTACCTTTCTCACTGTCCCCATCAATATATGTCATCAGATGATACCGTAAATTTTAGTCCGTAAAATTCATCTCAATTTGAAATCAACTCAACAACGATACCAGGAATTTAAGGCTAACACCTGGTCAACAAGAATAAAACTCAACAATGATACCAAGAATTTTAATTTAATAACTGCTCAACAAGAATCAAGTTTAGTGACAACAAGCGAGAGCGGACGGAAACAAGGAAAAAGATTTAAATTGGAAATTATAATAAGATTCTCAAGGGGTCGTCCCAGGAATCTCTCAAGAATTTGTGATTGAGTATCCTCTCTCATCCTAGTATCCTATGTCCTATATTCTATAGCAGGTACGTAGTAGTACAACTATGACGTCGCACTACTACGACATCGCACAACTAGCGAAGTCTGACCTGCATGGGCCACCACTAAAACGTGTCACGACCCGCACCCGGTTTAGGGGCACGAGAGCGTGGGTACGTCCAGCCTACGCCGCAGCATCGGCGGTAGAACGCTGTCTAGGTCAAGTACTATCTAAACAATCTCACGCTAGTATCCAACTCCATAAGGAGACGTGGATAACATAAAATAAATCTAGAAATACTCAATCACAACTACAGCACGATAGGAAAATGAAGAAATAAAAGAATACAACACAAGTCTAATGACACAATAATCATACCTGCAATCATTACTTTCAATCCCCAAGTATGTCAGAGCCAGTCTACTAAGGTCACAGTCTGGAAAAATATTTCCAGTCAGGAAGGAGCAAAGTACATCTCTAAATAGCAGTTCTATATAAATGACATAAGCTATGTAGCAGTTCTAGATGGAAACATACCAGATGCATGTATAGGTACGAGAATGTACAATGAGAGAAATACTGGAAATACTGTAAGTAAATGCAGGAAAAGAAACATTATGTCCATGAGCAAGAACCTATGACTAAGTGTGTTGAGTACTAGCTTTAACATGTGATCGGCTTGGGAACTTGATCAGGCTGGTTACATGTGATTAGCTATGGTTCATATAAAGTCAGGCTAACCGTTGGTTAGCTATGGTGCATGTAGAGATCAGGCTAATCACACGTAACAGCTATGGAGCATATAAATGGTCAGGCCGCACCCGACGTGAGATGTGGGGTGAGCTATGGTGCATATAAAGTTGGGTATGATCACATATCTACACTAAAGTACTCCCCAAACCCCCGACTGGTATAGTAGATCCAATCATGGTACGCTATGGCACAGGATTCCCTAGGAAGGTAGCAAATCTCCCCGGGAATTAGTGTCTGTACATGCACAAGATATCAAGGAAACAAGTCTCGTACAAGCTACACCATGAATAAGGAATAACATCTCATGACGAGATCCGTGTATACCAATCCGTGTAACCATCGTGTCAAGATCATGAATATTTACACTAGTTACAGTGAACATAGGAGATATCATAAATTAGAAACTAATCAGAGAATGTACTCGCCTTGGGTCCTTAGCTGGTAATTATTGATGTCCTGTTCCAGAGTATCCCCTGGGTAACCCAACAGTCCTATAAACATAACACAAGCAAAACCACATTTGCATCAGATGCTACACTAACACGGTCCAAAACACTGAGTTCGGGACTTCCCTAGGTATGATACTGGTCACCTAGTAGATAGATACATAAATACTTATACATATAACATTCATAACAACTATATTTAAGAATATACATTTACTGAATATACATGTATACATATATATGTACTAGTGAAATATACATTTGTTTATATATACCAAAAATATGTTTTACAAGTACATATATTGTCAATGTTATTATTAAAATATATACTAATACTAGTACATCACATTAAATACATATACAATATTAATTGTATGTACAAAATATATATATATACATTATACTAAATATACATATTTGAATAACATCTCCTTAATTAATATATATAATTTCCATCAATTATATTAATAGATATATGTAAAACATATACTTTCAAATAAATAATACTTGTATATATATAAACATAATAATAATACTTGCATATGTACTAAAAAGAATGTAACCTAATATAGGTATATATCTAAAATATATACCAAAATAAATTATACTAGCTATAGTTGTATATTTACTAAATTACGTACATTTATATATTAACATATATCAAATACGTTCATATGCATATATATGGGTATATATTTTTATACCAAAAATAGTACGTATAATATTATATTTTATATACCAAAATACGTATATATATCGTATGTGCAAAAGTACATATTAGAATATACATGTTTTATGTATATTTATACACATTAAATATATATACATTCATTAGATATATACACATTAATATACATATTAATTAGATATACATACATATATATTTATACATATTTATTAATATATACAAATACTTGTACTAGTATATACATATACATTAACATATTAAGTTATTAATTATATACTATATAAAATAACCAATATTCATGCATATACATATATCTCTACACACTAACTAACATATACTAATACATACACAAAATAGATATACTATACATATATATTTATAACAAAGTAATAAATATACTATATACATGTATATTAATATACACACACACACAGATATACGTACATGTATTTAAAGCACACTTGCTATACGAAAATATACATGTATACATATAAATACACATATACGTATATATATACAATACGTGGTATAATATACTAAGTTATATACTTATACATATAATTTACACTAATGTACATCTGTATACTAATAAATCACACATACTAACTAACAGGGAAGGGAAGAGGATTACTGCGGGGTTGGCCGGAGTTCGTGAGGGGGGCCGCCGGACGTGCACGCCGGAGATGCTGGAGCGGTCCATCGGAGCAGTTGCAGCGGGCTGGAGGTGCTCGAGGAAGAACAACAGCGGCGAGGGGAGGAGCAGCAAGGAGAGTGGTGGTGAGAAGGAGGATGCAGCGGCCGCCGGGGTTGATCTGTGGGCCGCCGGAGTGATCGAGGGGAGATCGGCAGAGGGAGGAGCCTCGAGGAGGAGACTCACTGTGCAGCGGGGAGGAGGCTGTCGTAGCCGTCGGGTTGGGCAGCGGTGCAGTTGGCCTGAGAAGAGGGCCGGAGGAGAAACACAGTGTCCACCGGAGTTAGGCCGGTCGGGTGGCTGAGGAAAAAGTGGGATGGTGGTGGCGTTTGGTGATATATGTAGGTGGTGGTGGCAGTGAATGATGGAGGTGGTGGTGATAGGTGGTTGAAGGTGGTGGGAGGTTGATGTTAATGGAGGCCGGAGGGAATGTGCAGCGGGGCAGCAGCCGAGCAGCAGCCGAGCAGCAGCGGCTGAACAGCAGGCCGGGGTCGGGATCACTGGGTGGTCGGCCGCCGGGGTTGGTCTGGTGGCCGGAGTTCAGGAGATGGGTGATGAACAGGAGGTTTCCCCCCCCCCTTTTTGAAATTTGAATTTCAAACTCAAAAATAAAGAAGGAGAAGAAGAAAGGAAGAAGAAGAAGAAGAAGAAGAAGAAGAAAAGAGAAGAAGAAGAAAAGAGAAGAAGAAGGGAAGAAATTTTTCCTACGTTGGGTTGAGGATGGAGGAGAGAGAGAGGTGGGGGCTTGCTTGGGGATTAGGGTTTTCTAGGGAAAAGTGTTGATGTAACATATATATGGGAGAGTGGGTTTAGATGGAGGGTGAGGATGCACTCATTGAATGAGTGGTCCAGATTGAACATGAGAAAAAATAATTCATGTGGGAAATGAGGGTGAGAGTTTAAATAAAAATATTAGGTTCCCACATTGTTCAAACAATTGGGTGAGGCCACAATTATAAATTTGCAATTTAGCCCCCCTTAAATTCGGGAAATTGCACAAACACATAAAATGACGAAAATTTGGCGGACGATTCGGGGTCCGGTGTTTTGTAGGGTCAGGGGGCGCTGTAAGTTTGGTACGGGCTCAATTTACGGAGCACTGGAATTAAATTGGAATTTTAGAATTGGTTTAAATAGTATCCTCAATTTAATTAGAATAAAATACAAGTTGTGTTCAACAATTAATTAGGAGTACATGGGGCCAAAATCAGGTCAGGTCATCAATACCAATAATGAAGAAGACTCAGAACAGAATATTACCTTAATTTGAGCCGCATGAAAAATAGGTCAAGATGGCCTCCAATTTTCGATTGGAACGCACAACGATACAAAATAGGGATTTTATTAAATAACGTCTGCGACGATTTTTGTGCGGCTAGAAACAATGTACAGAGAGCATAATTATGAGTTACAAAAATAGCAGAATGGAAGACGGGCATGTCTAGGGCAAGATTGTGAAATTTGTTGGAAGACAAAAGTCTGGATAGTGCTCCAAATATCGAAGCAAAGGCAATGCGCAAAATATTAAATAAAATACAATAATTAATTTCAATCTCCAAAAATATCAAATTCTAAATAAAATAATTAACCTCGAAATTCCATAATTCGGACAGGTGCTATCTACTGGCTTCTAGGTCAATTCTGCTAGCTAAAATAAATGAACACTGCATCTAATACTATATTTAATTACACATCACACATATTTATTTAAATTAAATATACTATTAGGCAATTAATTAATTATTAGGCAATTAATTAATTATAACTACCTTAATATTAAATATTGTAAAAAAGTCGAAAATGCCCCTGTTTCGGAACGTGGTAGTGACAGGTATGGACATGGCAGTTTTTTGTGGACTTAACACTGCTGGCGTATTTATGACTAAGTACGGGTATTAAGTGTAGATGGCAACCTACATCAGAAGATAGTGGATATCCGAAAGTTTATTCAGAGGTAATATGAACATGACAAACTTTTGATCGTGACTCCTTTGGAGATGGAGGTACACGTCTGCTCAGAGGTAATATGGACATGGCAGTTTTTTGTGGACTTAACACTGCTAGCGTACTTATGGCTAAGCACGGATGTTAAGTGTAGATGACAACCGATATTAGAGGTAATGTGATAGTCGATAGCCGAAAGTTTATTCAGAGGTAATATAAACATGACAAACTTTCCCTTGCGGAGATCACGGGTGTCATCTAGTTTCCCGTAGAGGTCAGATGTTGTCTTACGTGGGGAGCGTGCTTTGTACTTCCGATTTGGTGCTGAGGCATCATCAGAAGTTTTGTCTATTCCGCCACGGGCTGGAGACTAGTTTCTACGCGTAGAGCGCAGTGGATACCTCTGGGTTAGCGCTGAGGCTTTGCCCGAAGTTTTGTCTATACCGTGCGTAGCGGGAGACTGGTTTCTACGCGTAGAGCGTAGTGGATACTTCTGGGTTAGCGCTGAGGCTTTGCCCGAAGTTTTGTCTGTACCGCGCGTAGCGGGAGACTGAATTTTACGTGCAGGGTACAGAGGGAGCAATGCTACAACCTCATTGGTCGGAGAGATCGGAGAGATCGGAGAGTCCACAGGGATGGTAGAGGATGTCTTGGGCATCCAGACCTTGCGCAGCTTCCTGTTGTTTTGTACAGAGAGAGAGTGAGAGCTACCCCCCGTCCGAAGCATGTCTTCGTAGGCAGACTGGTCGAACTGGATGACCAGTGTCTTCTTCACGGATCCCACGGATACCGTATCGTGTTGAGCAATCGCTTCCTCATCAGAAGAGAAAGATGTCCCCAGCAGAGTCGCCATCTTGTTTGTGGTATTAAACGAAAGAACGAAATATATATAATACGAGGTTTGCACAAAACCCGCTTTCTTTGGTTTACAAACAAACTTGTACAATTTGATCCTATACGAGGATGTAGGAGTACAATTTATTTAATCTGGGTAGATGATTGCTATAGGTGTCTGATCTGCAGTCGATCACTTTAGCCCTTGGACTACACGATGGTGAAGAAGTGCCGTGGAAGACGGAAAGCAGCTTCGTAGGTGGCAAAAGAGGATGGATGCACGATGCCAATGTCGTCGATCGCTACTCTTTGCCTGAGCTCTGGATACTTCTCTCTCTCTCTCTCTCTCAAAGACTCTTTGATCTCTCCTCAATCTCCAATGTTTCGACCCGTGGTTCGATCTCTTTGGAGGTTCGACCTTGTTCGATCTTTAAAGTCTCGACCTTGTTCGATCTTTAAAATCTTGACCTTTTCCTCTGTTGATAGAGGTCTCTATTTATAGAGTTTTGGTGACAGTGACCACTCAATCGGTATGGAAACCGAGTAGTGGAAAGTATATCACCCTTTTACACAACGGTTAAAATAACCAAAGCCTGCGTATAGATGACCTTCTGAATGAGCGTGTGACGTGGGTCCAACTAAGGGACAAAATGCGTATAATCGCTATGAAGATCACGACGTAGAAGCCACGTAGGTAGGTATCCCCTGTGTAGAAGAGGTTGGCGTAGAAGCCAATGTCTGTCACCATGGCGTAGAAGCCAAGTAGGCATAGAAGCCGAGTAGGCGTAGAAGCCTGATGGCATAGAAGCCGAATAAGCACAGAAGGCCGAATGAGCATAGAAGCCGAACGGGCGTAGAAGCCACTGCGTAACGTGCCAGAGTGGTCGTAGAGGCCGAGCAGTCACAAAAGCTGAATGGGCGTAGAAGCCGAGGTGATGTGGACGTCTTTAGCCGAAATCACGGCTCTTGGAGATATAATCAAATCTCTCGCATTAAATGCAGAGATCCGCCATCATCATTAATTGCCGAGGCATGTTCTGAAGGCCTGCCTCCGTTCTGAGCATTCGGTGCAGAGACGTGCCTCGAGCCCTGTACGAAGAGCAGCTTTTGACATGGCAGTCTGTTTGTCTTTCGCGGAGCGTAAATAGTTCACATTTTCCTGTGTAAAACAAGGCGGCGTATCCCTTTGTATGCGTAAAAGTAGTATCCGCTGAGCGGATGTTTGTAAACTACGGTTCAGTGATATTTAATCAAATCCTCTGCATTAAATGCAGAGATCCGCCATCATACTGTGGGGCGTGTCCCGAGTGGTCTGCCATCTTTCCAGCCGTCGTCTGGGTAGCCGTGCAGCACTTTTTGTCAGGAGTCAGATGTCAGGTTCACTGCGTGACTTGACAGGTTCATTTCGGGGAAGACGAAGCGTTCCTCGTACGCTTTAACGCTGCTATGAAAGCGGATGAGTTTTACACCATGGAGGCAATGAAGCACCCTGTCTACGCTGAAGAGGCCTAGACATACTGCATTTACGCGGATGGTCCCATCATATTTTACGCCGTGCTCAGCGGAAAAGCTCTGTTGTACTCTTGATGGCCTTGAGGTCCCCTCCTTACGCTGCCCTGCATCACCATGTTGCGTAGAGCTATCCAGCGTATTTTTTATGCTTCTATTCAAATCTACCTATAGAAACCCATAAAACCCTAAACTTCAAACATAGATCTACTCAAATCTACCTATTAAAACCAAAAAATCCAAGTACTAAAAGTGTTTAGAATTAAAATAAGCACATAATAGACTAATAAAATGCAAGAAAAGAGCAAATAAAAAAAATTAAGAGATTTTACCATGTAGTGCAAGGTGTACTTGCCTAGAAATAAAAGAAAAAGAGAGAAAATAAAGAATGAGGGAAGAAAAAGAAATAAGTTAGCTAATATAGCTAGGGTTTGAGGTTTAGACCATGGGTTCAACTCATGACCAAACCAACCAAACAATTAAACCATTGGTCTAATTGAACCAAAGAATGGGTCTAGTCTCCATGACATGCAACCTAATTAATCATGCAAGCAACAAATAATATAAGCAGAAAAAACTTATATGTTCCAAATACGTATATCGGGAACGGGGAGTGACATCTCTACCCACCTTAAAAAAAATTTATTCTCAAAATTCAAACCCAAGGCTAGCTAGAGAAATCAGAATAAGCACTACACTAACTACAAGCTCTTATACACATGCAATCAAATTTAAGCATATAAAGAAAAGCATTATCATATAGCATAGGTAAACGAATCACGAGATTCAAGATACGAAGGCATAAGAATGAATATACCTTTCATGTCGAACATGTGCGGATACCGAGATCGGATATCATCCTCGCGCTCCCACGTCGACTCTCCCAAAGGGTGATGACCCTAAGCAACCCAGACAAGATGGATAGTCCGATTCTTGAGCACCTTCTCCCTTAGGTCCAAAATAGATACTAGTTGCTCCTCGTAAGACAAGTCGGTACAAATGATTAGCTCAGAATGGTCGAGGATATGACTCAGATCCAGGATATACCTAAGCAATTGAGATACATAAAATACATCATGCACCTCACGTAGCGTAGGCGAAAGGGAAAGACGATAAGAAATATCGCCCACCCACTCGAGAATATTGAACAGACCGACGTATTATGGACTAAGATTCCCGATAACTCTGAATCTAATGACTCTATGGGTTGGCAAAATTTAGAAGAACACATGGTCGCCGACACAAAACTCTAAAGGCCTACGATGCCGATCTGCCCAATGTCGATGACTATCTTGCGCAACCTGAAGTTGCTCTCTGATTTCTAGATAACTTCTACTGTCTTCGTGATCATCTCTAGGCCTAACACCTTTCAATCGCCTATATCATCCCATGCCAATGGTGATATACACTTTCTCTCATATAATGCTTCGAAGGGAGCCATCTGAATATTTGCTTGATAACTGTTGTTGTATGAGAACTCAACGAGATAAAGGCGATCTTTCTAAGACCCTCCAAAATCTAAAATATAAGCTCTAAGCATATCTTCCAAGGTCTAGATGGTTCTCTCTGATTTTTTGTCCGTTTGAGGATGGTAGGCAATACTGAATCTCAACTTGGTGTCTAAACTCTGGAGTAAGCTCTTCCAAAAATTTAAAGTGAACCGAGTATCTCGATCTGATATGATACTCACTGGAACCCTGTGCTATCTTACTATCTGTCATATGTACATCTCTGATAACTGCTCTGTGGATTGCCTTACTCGGAAGGGAAGAAAGTGAGCTATTTTTGTAAGATGATACACTATTACCCAAATTGTATCATGACCAGTCGGGGATCTTGGTAAACTGGTCACAAAGTACATCGTGATATATTTCCACTTCTACTCTAGAATAGGAAAAGGATGTAATAATCCTGCCTGTCTTTGTTTGTCGACCTTTACTTGCTGGCATACTAAACACCAATAAATGAATCGGTCTATCTCCCTTTTTATCCCGTTCTACCAGAAATGTTGCTTGATGTCTTGATACATCTTGGTCCCTCCTGAATGAATTGAATACTGGGAACTGTGTGCCTCGATCATTACTTCTTGTCGGATATCTCTACTTGGTACACAGAGACGATTTCCAAACCGAAGAGTTCCATCTTCATGAATCGTCAACTCTTTCATGAAACCAGACTCACATTTTGCCCCAAGCTTCTGAACTTTTGGATCCTCTGTCTGATATGCCTTAATCCTCTCTATAATGGTAGATTGTACTTGTAAACTAGCCAATACTCCTACATCTTATGAAACTACTATTTCGATATCCATCTGTCGAAGATCTTCTAAGATGTGCCGCTGTGATGTCAATATAAATGTACTATCTCTCCTGCTAAGAGCATCTGGTACCATATTTATCTTGCCTAGATGGTTCTGAAGTTCCATATCATAGTCCTTAATGATTCTAGCCACCTCCTCTGCCTCATGTTCAAGTCCTTCTGGGTGAATACATACTTTAAGCTCTTGTGATACGTAAATATTTTTACCCGATCACCATACAAGTAATGCCTCCACATATTGAGTACAAATACTACCGCCGCTAACTCCAAATCGTGAGTCCGATAATTCTTCTCATGATCACAAAGCTGCCATGATGCATAAGCTATCACTCTTCTATGTTGCATCAACACATACCTAAGTCCTATTCCTGACGTATCACAATACACTATAAACCCTCCATAACCTACTGGAAGCGTGAGAATCGGAGCTGAAATCAATCTCTTCTTTAATTCTTCAAATAATGTTTGGAACTCTGTTGACCTATCGAACTTAGCCTCCTTGTGCGTCAATCGAGTCAGCGGTGCTGAAATCCTAGCAAAGTCTGCTACGAACCTTCTGTAGTATCCTGCCAATCCCTGAAAACTACGCACTTCAGCTACTGTCTTAGGAACTGGCTAACTCTCTACGACCTCAACATTCTTCGGATCTACTTCTACTCCTGCCCCAGAGATGATGTGACCCAAGAATAATACGTGATCCAATAAAAACTCACACATGTTGAGATTTGTATACAACTGATGTTGCCTCAAAATCTTTAAGACCTTCCGAAGATGCTCTTCGTGCTCCTCTTCGCTACTGGAATAGACTAGAATGTCGTCTATGAAAACCACCACAAACTGATCTAGATATGGCATAAAAAATGGTTTATCAAATCCATAAATATCGTTGGAGCATTAGTCAGTCTGAATGGCATAACTAAAAATTCGTAATACCCATATCGTAACCTAAATGCTGTCTTGGGTATGTCTTGCTCCTGAACTCTTACTTGATGATACCCTGATCGAAGATTGATCTTGGAGAAAACCTTGGCTTTACTCAGCCGATCAAACAAATCATCGATCCTTGGTAATGGATACTTGTTCTTCACTGTTACTACGTTCAATTGTATGTAGTCGGTACATAACCGTGATGACCCATCCTTCTTTTTCTTCACTAGAACCACTGGCGCTCCCCAAGGTGTTCCACTAGCTCGAATAAACTTATTTACCTTCATCTCTTCTATGTGTTGGTACAGATGGTCTAGCTCTGATGGTGCAATTTGGTAAACTTTATAAGATATTGTCCCTTCTACAGGGATCAACTCTATACAAAACTCAACATCTCTTATTAGGGGTAACCCTGGTAGTTCTTCTAAGAAGATGTCTAAGAACTCCTTAACTATCTCAGGAAGTTGTTCTTCTGCTATCACTGTTATTGTGTCACGCCCCAGTCCCAAAGTACGTAGGACTAGGACACGTAAGCATGCCAGCCGTATGAATATAGCACTCCAATATATGGAAACCATAACACACGTACGCTGTAATATGAATAACAATTCATCAGTGGTATAAATCCATCACAAGTCACATGGTATAATCTAGATCTCATCCATAAAATCAATATAATTAAATGACCAGTAGCTATGGAACTAGATCTCTATGAAAAGTATCTAAAGATGACAGTCGGATGGAAATAAATCCACTGCCGAACTAAAATATGGAATAAACAAGGCAAATACAAAATAAATACAACCTCTAATAATCACGAGGCTCGAGGAAAAGATCTCTTGCAATATAAGTAATCAGTCCGGATCTGCGCTCCTGCAAATACTCATGAACAATACACCTGGAATGGGACCAGGTCCTCAGAGGGACGTAACAAGATACATAAAAGCATGCCATAAAGTAAATACTTTTAAAACTCAAGGGTGACCTAACCATCTAAGTGAAATGCAACTTGAGAACAACTTAAGTGTATGGGAAAGTGTAGGCTAGACATATGCTGACGTAATTTATCAATCGTGACAACTGGCTAGAATATGCCACATATGCCCTTATACCTGGGCACTGTAATATAATAACGTCCATACCGCTCCGAAGAACGGGGAATCTGCATAGTATAACGTCCATACCGTTCTGTCGAACGGGGAATCTGCAAGTATATAACGCCCATACCGTTCCGTCGAACGGGAAATCTGAATAAAGGAAGTGGGTGTCCCATACGCCTACTAGTAGTCCTCCCCGCCCAATGATCTAAGCATGTCGTATCCATGACACGCTGTAGCTACTACGCCGAGGCGTCGTAACTCTGGCTCATAGTCTGTCGTTAGAACAATAGTCCATCCTTACAACCAAACAAGGACAAGGATCGGCCCATCGTACCACGCTAGTCTATGCTCCGCCTACTAATAACTGCTAGGTCTTCTAATATGCATCACTATTAGCAGTTATACCCTATCCGTCGCACGACTTACACGTACAGATGGCCAACCACATACGCAAGTCCGTGCCCTACATGATACTCATAATACGTGTAAGAAAAGTGTCAAGGCCTGGGAGTCATACCAATAACTTCACAACTTTAGGTGGGTCTACTAGACACTAGGTCAGACACTATCCTAACGTCAACGCTTCCATTGACTGCACCTGAGTTTCTCTCGGACGTGCACAGTCATATAATATAAACTAATAAATAAGCAACTAATAATATAACTGAATTTAAACAGTACAACTAAGGCAAGGTATACTTGCCTGGCAAGAGAGCTGCGTAGCACCAATAACCTGCTCCTGAAGTAGCGTAGAACCAATCCAATAGATCCTCGGGATCAGCGTGCACAGGTACGAAAATTGGGGGTGACTGCTGCGGGTCGTCGGGCAAGGGTGACGGTTCCATGATGACGACGATGAGATGATTAGGTTATGGTTAAGGTGACGATTATGGTAATGAAGACGAAAATGATAATAATGGTGGTGATGTGGATGATGACTGGGACGAGGATAATGACGAGGACTATGATAATGATGATAGGTTGATGATGACGACTGGCTACGATGATGGTGGTGATGATGATGACACGACGATGACGAGGATAATGGGATGAGGATGATTACATGGATGGGGATGATAGGGATGAGGGTAATGTTGACGATTATGATGATGGGGATGGTGATGATGTCGGCGACGATGGCGATGAAGATGCCAAGAACGATGATAATGACGACTAGGATGATGATGTCGAGGATGATGACGTGGATGATGGTGATGACAAGGACAACGAGGGTGATGACGATGTTAGGGTCGATGATGATAATAGGGTGATGATTATGATGATGAATGTTAATATAATGGTGATAATAATGATTATGATGTTGGTGACGATAATAGATGATGATGATGATGATTGTGGGGGTGATTGTCGCTCCGGCCAGGGAGATCCGGTCAGGGGAGGACAATGGCGGTGATGGGTGGTGGACAGGGAGGTCGAGGGGGATGAGAGCAAGGAGGAGTGGAGGTCAGGGAGCCATTGGGTGGTGGATGCACTGGAGTTTACTGGTGGTGATGATGGTGGCAATGGTGTTTACTCCGGCCACTGGGGGAGGGCGACCCGGCCAGAAGGAGGAGGAGGAGAGGGACAGGGTGGTGGAAGAGGATATGGTAATGGTGGTGAGATGGTGCCTCTCCCGCCAGGGGGTGGTTCTGCCGACGAGGAGGACAGGGAGGAGCTCGTGGAGGAGGAGGGGTGGTCGAGGAGGAGAGCAGGGCAAGGAGAGGTGGCCCAGTGCTGCTCCGGCCAGGGAGAGGCTAAGAAGGGAGGAGGGGAAAGGCCGTTCAGGCGAAGGTTGGGTCAGTCAGGCGGTCGTGGTGGACCGCGAAGGGGAGAAGGAGATCGGGGAGAGGTCGGGGCTGCTCGACACTGTGGGGTCTTCGACGAGGGTGGTGATGGGAGTGGTGGCTGCAGTCGGGGTCGTGCTCCGGCGGGCTTGGGGGGGTCGGGGGAGAACGGAGGGAGGAGATCGACAGGACTGATGGGTCGACGGCTGGATACGCGGTGCACCGGCGGAGCTCCGGCGAGATCGGGTGGCTGCGGGGAAGTCTGGAAGCATTATGGTGTTGGCTCCGTTCGGGTTAGCCCAGGCGGAGGGGAACGATCGAGGTGAACGTGGGGGAGGGGAGTCGAGGTGGCTCTGTGATCTCCGGCGAGTCGGGGGTCGACTCCGGCCGGTGGGAGGGAGGAGGAAGTAGAAGAACAGTATATGGGAGAGGGTCGGCTGATGGGTATATTTAGGTTTAGGTGATTTTGAGAGAAATCAAGAGAAAGGGAAGAAAAAGCTATTTTATACATGGGACTTTGGGTTTGAGTTGACCAAGGTAAGTAGGCTTGGTCAACACCTCTTGGGTTTGGGCTTTGGCTCACATGAGGATGTTGGGCTATAAATTACATGG